>OMKQ01097137.1:0-12923 GCA_900302335.1 Phycis phycis
ACCACACCAACACACACACCCCAGCCTACCCCTCCCCAACACACACACACGCACACACACACACACACACACACACACACACACACACAGTTGCTGAATGGGCTCCTAATGACCCACTGACTGCAGTGATTTAACACATTAGGCCTGTATTTTGTATTTTGGAGGTTTTGAATCAAGGATCAGGCAACAAGCTGCGCATTTTTGGATTCTCTTCCTCTAGGTGAGGGTGAGGGTGGTGGGTCGGGGTCGGGAGAGGGGGGCGAATGAAATACAAAGCTTGTCAATCATTGGGCTGCTGATTTGTCTGCCGCCTGCACCTTTCAACACGTCAGCTCCCTGTTTTGCACATGGCCGTAGCCTTTGGCCCTCTCACATTCTTTGGTCGAAATGTTCTGACTTCAGCTTAAAACATACTAGCTACTGCCCTAATGTTCCCGGCATTGTGTTTTTACAAACACTTTGATTGCAAAAGCATCCTGTGATTAGCAGAGCAGGAATGTAGCATGTTTAGAGAGTACGCCATATGCAGGATGCAGTAGACATCATTTAACGGACTATTCTTGTAAACCACTGTAATATAGGCCTATTATGTGCCAAAGTGCACATAACAGACTTTCAAAAGACATTTAAACATTCTTAAATGTAACTTACATCTCAGTGGTGGTCTATGTGGTATTCATTTTCTGTAAGTCCTGTATCACCACTTGGTGGTGGACCGTGGTGTTTAATGATTTAAAATATTTACATGTTCATTTTGAGTGATGTGCCAGTCGTGGCGCCGGTAACGTCTTACTTAGCATACTACTGACTTTTAACTTTTTCCATTCCGACTCTTGAGTCCCTCTCACACACACTTCTCTCTCTGTCGTCTCTCCTTCTCCTCTAATCTTTGAGGTTTTAAGTTAATCCAGCTCAAATAATGTTTTATTATATGCTGTTTCCGTATTGAAAACACATTTTATTAAGTTATTTTTTATTTTTATTTTGTCCATACCTCAAACAGTCATACGGTCCGTAAAGTAACTGTCTTGTAGTATAATATAATGTATCTGTTTGTGTAACTTGTAGTATAATATAATGTATCTGTTTGTGTAACTTGTAGTATAATATAATGTATCTGTTTGTGTAACTTGTAGTATAATATAATGTATCTGTTTGTGTAACTTGTAGTATAAAATAATGTATCTGTTTGTGTAACTTGTAGTATAAAATAATGTATCTGCTCGTGTAACTTGTAGTATAATATAATGTATCTGTTTGTGTAACTTGTAGTATAAAATAATGTATCTGTTTGTGTAACTTGTAGTATAATATAATGTATCTGCTCGTGTAACTTGTAGTATAATATAATGTATCTGTTTGTGTAACTTGTAGTATAAAATAATGTATCTGCTCGTGTAACTTGTAGTATAATATAATGTATCTGTTTGTGTAACTTGTAGTATAATATAATGTATCTGTTTGTGTATCTTGTAGTATAATATAATGTATCTGCTCATGTTTGCCATGCTGTTTGTCTTGCTCGTTTGCTTTTCAGGCTGTTTGCTCTTTGCTTATGCACAAGCATTGTTACACCATAACAAGGCATCCCATGGTGGTACAATGTGTTTATATTTCTACTGCCGGCTGGCAAGTTTATTGTCGTATATTAAGTGGGTCCTTTTAGTGTCTTGTCCTTATATGCCAACCAAAGGACAAGACAGACTTGTGTCGTCTTTCACACAGAGACCAAGAAAGAGTCCACGGACCACAGGCACTTATCCAGCTTCTATTTGGTTCTTTGTTCTGGTGAGATTTAGACTTGGGTCATAAATATGTTAGCACCAGGAGAAATGCCAAAGCTATAATAACCACAACCAATTTTAATGCATTAGCTATTTCATGCACTAGTCCTGAATGCTTCATACTGTTGGTGGGCAGAGAAACCTTTTGGTGACTTTAAATTATTTTACTATTAAATGTACGAAAGGTTGAAGAAATCCATTGAATTAGAGATTTGGCCTGACTGCTCCTCTTTCCCATTCACTTGGTAATTCAATTCAGGATGCATTTTAGGAAATGAAAGGGAAATACAACGGAAACGATCTCACTGTTCTTCATGATGGTTATGGTCGTAAGCCTTGATTTTACCAAGAAAAAAATAAAAAGAATGACATAGGAGGCCCACTCATCGGCGACAAGCCTTTTTGTTAAAGAGAGAAGCGTAATTGGATGGCAGAGGAAACGAGATGTTTACGGCAGTGAAGCGATGGTGCTGATAAGGTGGCCTGATGAGATGCTTTGCCATGCAGTGTTTCCATGAAAACAAAGCGTCTGTTGATAATGGCAAGGCCACTCACTGTGGCTCTGTGCAGACCACTGTTTACCCAGGTTATCAAACTCATCTCACCTCATTTTCCAAATGATCCCCTGACCGCCCTGTAAGTAGATGTCAACTTTATACTGCAATCTAGTGTATCTGCCCCCCAATTGGGTTGTTTTGATCTGTGTGCAACATAATCTTTGTTGTTGTTGATTTTTGTAGTTTTGGTTGAGAAGCTTGAGAAGCTTGAGAAGGTTGAGAAGCTCACAGAATGCCAGTCTGGCTACTGGCATTCTGTGAGCTTCTCAACCTTCTCAAGCTTCTCAAGCTTCTCAACCAAAACTACAAAAATCAACAACAACAAAGATTATGTTGCACACAGATCAAAACAACACTGTAGAGTTTCAGTATGATTGTAGGAAATGGACAGGACTATAAGCAAACGGTCTCCAGCACACACAATCACGGCATGCACACACACACACACACACACACACACACACACACACACACACACACACACACACACACACACACACACACATTCACACGGAATACTGGACACATCTGATGATGCACTATAGTTCACAGGACAGTCACAATGAGTTAAGATACCAAATATACACTTGGCCCCAGATGGGTTGTGAATAGTAACCATCATATGCTTGTAATATGGGTTTCAAAAACCTTTGGGCCACTAAAGCCACGACTGCGGCAGGGGTCCAGGGCTCTCAGTCTTCTTGAAATGCTGATCTCTCCGGAACATTCTGGTAATCCGGCTCAAAGCGCTGCATTATAGTTTGCAGGGTAATCGTCTAGAGAACATTCTGGACTCCTTGTAAGGAATGCTTTTATGTCTTTCCACGTTACAGTCTAAGTGATGGCTTGTCTGGGACTCAAATCAAATGACAGCACATTGTATTCAGTGGATCCTTGTGTGGCGCACAAACAAAAACATGAATGGAATGGAATGACAACTTCTGACTGAACACGGGGCAGGTTTCTGGATTTCTCATTCTCAATGATCACTACACAATAGCAACGTTGTTAACACATACAAACCCATCGTGAGACTGATTAAAGCCGGCCAAGCATTACAAACCGACGGTGCATGTAAAAAAGCCAAGATATTCTCTATATGGCAACAAGACAACCCCGCCACCTCCGCTGAAACGGGGCCGCCAGCTCCTCGCTGGTCAGCCACGTAAACAGTTTCCCCAGGCAAGTCTTGAACCCCAGTGATAAAAAACATTATCAGCTGCAATAAGTTTCAGCTTGGGTGTGGTGAGGCCCCAGATGAGGGAAGAGCCCTTTCAGACACATTCATATTCACAATCCAAAGAAGTGAGTTTCTGAAAAATCCGTCTACTCACCCAGGAACCAAAACACATTGCTGCATATCAACATGACATAATTCCCTGTTCACAGTCAGAATAGGACATGTTTCAATATATATATATAAAAAACATGGGGACATTCACAACATGTAGAATAAATATTGTAAGGGTTATTGAATACTATTGGAATGCTAAGGAATCTATGGACATGTGGTAGTCGTTTAGGAACATATGCCCCAAAATTACAGAAAGAGAGAGACCGAGAGAGACGGGAGCTCCTAAAAATATGTTGACATTTGTAGTACAATAAAGTTAAAGGGCAATAAATGCCAAATGACATGGAAATGCTTGTTAAAATTCTTCTTAGTCTCATGTCTCTACTTAACCCAGCAGTCCACTCTAGACAGTTGCACAGAGGTAAACTTGTTCAGAACTTAAATTACATATCAGAAATAATGCACTAATTCAATCATGTATTTATTGACTAAGCAAAAGATGTACCATCTCCTCTCTTTGCATGTGACTGCATCTTTTTTTCCACTGTATTTCTCTTCCTGAACCTAAAATATTTTTTGTAAATAAAAAAAACATCTCTTTGAGATGTTTGACCTACTGTTGTCTTACTGGCTCTCCGTGCTCTAATGGGTTGGTCATCAATACTCTGACTGTCATTGTTAGCGTGGTGTACCCCTTCTAGTGAGCACAGGCTTAGCTAAAGATTGATTGCAGGTTACATAAGATGGTACCTAGAGGAGGCCAGTCTCCGAGGTTTGTTCAGTCTGCAGATTTCTAAGTCTGATCTACTTCTCTGCACATCCACCAAGTATTTGGCACTGTAATAATTCAAAACATATATAAATAAGGATTATTTTAGATTTTAGATGGGAGTCAACCTTTTTGTTCAGCACGAAAAACTACAATAGCTCTGAAAATGATTTCAAATTGGGGACAAAGTACTGTCCTTCTGTAGGTATTTAGCCCATATTCGTGTATGCCCACGTACATCCTTGCATGTGTTTATGTGCATGGTATTTCAACACTTGCACCTTTCCATTAACTGTAATAGAAACCAGACACACTCATTCCAAGTCGTCTACACTAGAAAGACATTATTTATATCGTTCCATACAATCCTAACTATAAACGTACATCTTGCTGTTGCTCTTTTTTTCTTCTCAGACAAAATTCCTTACAAAATCCTTAAGCTTACTGGCCTAAAAAAACCTGCAGTCATGGATATTACCTTTTATGGTAGATAATAACATCATTCAATAATTTAATTGTAGCATCTATATTATAATTTTATAATTGTGCTTTAACTGCTACTGTGTGTGGTTGTATTGTTCACTCAGGTAAAGAGTAACTACCTGAAATACCTTTGAATTAGGTAAGATTGGATATATCTAGGCCATAAATGACGAGTCTTACTACGTGCCCTTCTCCAAGTGTACAACCATTCACTGCACTTCTCTTTAAATATTAAATCAGCCTTTTTTTCTGGCATCAGATTGAATATCCTTACATGTTTAAATGCCACATACAGTATATTTTGTCACAAAAAATAAAATGGAAATGAAGGACTGCATTGTTGTTTGTCACTGCCATACAGTACATGTAGATTTAGCAAAGTTCATTAATTGGAGCAATATCCTGCTGTACTACTGTTTCAGATAGAAACATGTAGACCAATTGTATCCTAATCATAGGTTTTAACCAAGGGAGGAAACTAATATCTTTGAGGAAATGCAATTTGTTAAATATCTATAATCAGTTTTCATTTGTATATTATATGAACAACATCCACAGGAAATTAGTTTTCCAAAAGGCGACATTCTGTCTTGCAATCAGAAAATAAAACTAAAATGAGGCTGAAATTATGATGATTCAGAAATCATAATTCAATCATTAAACATGGGGGGATTTATTTATAGTATATCATTAGCACAACTCAATGTTCTTTGCGGCAGAAAATACAATATTAACTAAGGCAAACAACTAAAGTGCAGAAGGAAAATGTGTCATTTTAACACTTACAGTTCTGTTTCTGGTTTGGACAGGTCGCTGTACTGTGCACTGCTGTTTGAGTGCGGAAGTCCTGGGGAAGAAGCTTCACTTTTATTGCTGCTCAGGCTCTCGTTCCTGTCTGTCATAGTAGCTTTCGTGAGAGCGCCCGTGGTGCCTGACTCATTCTGCCTGGGAAAACAGCTGCAGAGAGTGCGCAGTTCTTTATAAAAAGCGTTGAACCTTTGTGTGGTCAGCCAAGGGCATCCCAGCAGATTCTTAAAGGCTGCACGGAACTCCGGGCTCCGGCAGTAGATGATGGGGTTCAGGCCGGAGTTCACGTAGCCCAGCCAGTTCAACAGGCGGAAGACCCACTCAGAAGGCACGTTTCTGTCAAATACATTGATGATGTTGGCCACAAAGAAGGGCAGCCAGCACAAGGTGAAGGTGCCCATGATAATTCCCAACGTTTTGAGGGCTTTGTGTTCCTTGACCAGCATCAGCCGCGATGGCCTTCGCTTGCTGCTCTTCCTGCGCGCCACGCTGTTCCTGTTGCAGTTGCAGGTGCCCAGCACGCACACCGACGGCAGGATGCTGGTGATGTGGTGGCCGAGCTGCGAAGACGGGCAGTCGCCCTGGAAACGCAGCCGGTCCTTGTCGATCAGCTGCACCTGCCGCGTGGCTATTAGAAACACCTTGGCGTAGACGAAGATCATGATGAGTAGGGGCACGTAGAAGGACACGACGGAGGAGATGATGGCGAAGGTCCGGTTGGTCACAAAGTCACAGCACGCCGTGTCGTTGTAGCACTTGGCGACCTCGGGGTCATCCTTGGCCCGCCAGTATTGGTTCATGATGGGGACGAAGGAGATGAGCGCCGACACCAGCCACACCAGGCAGACGATGAGCCTCGCCCGCCACTTGTTGATCAGCACCTTGTGCCTCAGTGGCCGGGTGATGGCGATGTATCGGTCCACGGCGATCACGCACAGAGTCTCGATGCTGGCCGTCACGCACAGCACGTCCACGGAGGTCCACAGCTCACAGAGGGTGTCGCTCAGCTGCCAGTCGCCCGTCACCACGATGGTGGCGCCCAGTGGCACCACCAGCACGCCCATGATGAGGTCGGCACAGGCCAGCGACATGATGAAGATGTTGGTCATGGTCTGCAGCTGCGAGGTGCGCGCAATGGCGATGATGACCAGCAGGTTGCCCACCACGATGGTGAGGATGATGACCACCAGGACGGGGAGGCTCCAGGGGCCCGCGGCCGGGTGGTAGGGCCCGGTTCTGTTGCCCAGCATGATGACACCATCGCTGCTGTGGTTGTCCACCAACAAGTATGACGTGGCGGCGCTCATGTTGCTGTCGTAGTCCATGGTCACTCAGCGCCGAGCGGAGCGTGGGGTCCCAGACTCAGGTGTCGCTGCACATCCTAGTTGAGAATTAGCATTTCTTTCGGGGAGAGGGGAAGTAATAATGCAAAAAAATAATAATTTAAATAAAGTATTATGTCTATGCTAAAATACTTTTTTCTTACACATCGGATGGATTAAGTCTCCCTGGTGTTCTCCGACACCATCAGTACTACATGTCTACCTGTTTGACTTTAAGTTTCAAAGTAGCAAGAAAGGCGTGCGAGAGGATCCATTGAGGTCTGTGGAAGCAACATGCTGTCAGAGAAGTTACATCCAAAGAGTCCAAAATACTTGCTGAACAAAATAAATTGCAGTTGGAATTTGTTTTAGAAATCCAAGAGAAAATGTAAAACAAAAAAAAAACAAAGGGAGACGAAAACAAATGTTAAGAAACTCCAGTGGTGTTCAACAAGGTCCTCTGGGATTAAAGTAATGCCACAGCTGGAAACAAGCTACACTGACGCCGCTGCAAGATCTACCAGTGTACCCAAGCTGTTACCCACTCCGCTTGCTCTCTCTCCTCCCTCTGTCCTTCTGTCTCTCGCTCACTCTTGGCCCACTCTCTCTCTCTCGATCTCTCTCTCTGTTTCCCTCTCCCTCTCTATGTCTCTCACTCACCACTCTCTCTTCCTCTTTAACGCTGTCTCTCTTGCTCTCTCTCTCTCTGTCGCTCACCGACTCTTCCTCTCTCTCTCGCTCTCTCTCTCTCTCTCTCTCTCTCTCTCTCTCTCTCTCTCTCTCTCTCTAAGTCTCTTGCTCACTCTGACAGAGCCATAGCCTACATGCTGGTTGTCTCAAGCTTGTATTGGCTCTAATCACACCCAGGCTGCTGGGGAGGGGCTATGAAATGTGCGTGTGTGTTGAAGCCATACAGGGGAAAAAATACCCTAATAGCAGCCCTCATGCAAACCTGCACACACATTAGGCGGGCATTGCATAGGCATTACTGCCATGCCACTATTAAGCCCTTACTGTTCCCTTCTGTTGATGTTCTCGTCTTTCTGGGTCCTCTCAAGGCTTGTGCTATTAGTACACACACACACACACACACACACACACACACACACACACACACACACACACACAAACAGCACAAGTGCATTTCCTTGATTTTGAACTTGTTTAATTCATGTGACGCTGATGAAGACATACTTTTATATCATTCCAGAACAGTAATCATCAATGCACACATTAGCCCGAGTGTATTACCTTTTACATTATCAGGTTTTTTTTTACTTTAAAAATTACAAATAATATAGTCTGAGTGGAAATAAGAGACATACAGTGGAGGGAGTATGTTCTCAGTGTTTTTATGCTGTCAGTAAAAGTTTTTGTGACTTTGCACTCAGAGCACTCCACAGAAGCGTCTGTCCCAGCGAGTGAAAGTGCACTTGTACATTTTGTGGAAGAACTATCCAATGAATGGCTCCCGTGTGCCTCAACGCCGCACCACGCACTTGCGTGGGAGTTTTGCTCATACGTTTGTCAATGTGTTTCTCCTTTTGTTGGCACTTCCCCATTATTAACTCAGGTTGCTGTTTCTTCTAATATGTGACTTGTAAAGAAACCGTTGCTGCATTGATGACAAGGTAAACTACGGCTTACTTCTCAAATAGGAAACCCATGTATATACAGTCCAGTTTTTTTATACATTTAGTGTGATAATGACTATATAACATCATAATTTTGCAGACATTTGAGAATATCCACACTACACAACACAGTAGGACATTGGCCTGGACATTGCCCCTGTCATTGCAGCACATAGTGTTTGCCATGTCTGAGTGGATGCCTGGATCTATACTTGTTTGTTTCCCAAACCAATAAATGCCATCTCTAAAACAAATGTTCTCATGAGGGAACCTAATACAGCAGTCTAAATCAAATTGTATTTAAAATGCTCTTGTCGTTCTGTTGGTGATTTATGTTGGAGCCCTTTGATGGCTTGCTCCAGCCTGTTCTCCAAACTAAACTAAACGAGTAGTTCTTTGCCAATACCACCCAAAACCACCCATCTGAGCATGTGCTGGTACAGCACCCCTATCGGCTGGTCTGCCTGCCAAAACAAAGTGGAAGGATTCCTTCTACTCTCAGTGGAAATTGCCCTATTTTAAGATAGTTTCAGTGTTAAAATGCATTTTGATAACACACACACATTTTTATTTTAACAATCATCGCCCAGTGAATATGTATATATATATATATGTTTTGTTCATTAGTTAAAGAGATATGCCAAGATAACTGTGTATCGGCCTTTGGCTGTCTTGCCCAGATTCAGACGACTTGTTTACTTCCAGATTCCTCAGTCTAGAAGAGGAGAGCACAGTAGCCTAGCTTCTGTTCATATGAGGGGAATGCTTTTATACTAATACTAATACTTTCCAAAGATTTTCAATAATCAAATAGTCACTTATTCAAAATGAGTGCCTGTAACAACACAACTAAATTGTAGTTTGTCTACAAAGTCACAGATAATTTGGCACTGTTTTTGGTGCAAACACAGAAATGATCTGTGTTTCTGTATCTGTGTTATCTGGATCTGTGTGAAATGAGTTATTATGCAGACAAACTACAATCTTTTAGTGTATCTCGGCGTTTCGTTTCCCATGAATGCAAAGTACTATCTTTGCTTGCTATAGTGGTTGCTATGGACATTGCTATCACTGAAACCACATAGCCCTATAGTAAATGATGCAATGAGCAGGTGTCCTTGGGGTCTAGGAGACCTGGGAGCAAGCTAGAGACCTGGGTTCTGTTTTGTGTGATAGAGTGCCTTAAAGATTACTATTATATATACTAGTAGTGATTAATGTAGTCTCTGACACCTATCACAAGAGGCCACAGGTCTCAAGCTTGCTCCCAAGCGTCCTTGAACCCTAGGTCACCTGATTACATCACTTCCTGTAGAGGTAAGAACCCCATGATGATCATTTTAGTAGTCTTCTGAAAATCTTATGCCTTTGACTTTATTGATTCTGTTGTTTAGGTTGGAGGTTCATTGATCACATCACAGCTCACTTAATCTCTCTCTATATATTAGAAGTTATGTAATGGAGTATTTTTCAGGAACTTATTATGTATATTTTCTTGTCATCTGACAGGAAGTTTTGAAAGCCAAACCTTTTAACACTGGACGGCTGAAGAGGCCTCTCCATTTGTGGACATCTGACTGGAGATCAGATCGGCAACATGATGTTGTTGACCATCCATTCTTCGTTTAGTTAACTCTGACTGAAGCTGGGGAAGAACTGAACCAAACTTGCGTATGAAAAATAAAAAGCCAAAAGCTTTATACCATATCTTGCGGTATCAATCCCAAAGGTCTGCAAGCAAAACATTGCCTCTGACCTACATGTCCCCGCCAGTGATGCATGGGCTCAGGAGTACAACAGTACCATGTAACTTTCACAGCAGCAAAGCCATCAATGTATTGGCCTTAATACATATCATACTATGTCATGGAAATGTTTGCATTACATTTTCCCTGGGCCTTTGTGGGGCCAACAGAATCTCAGGAGAGCAACTTGAGAACACTACCATTCATCATGTGAAGATCTGCTGCTCAGTACAGTACAGCAGGCTGTTTGTCATCACCGCCCAGAGTTGCCAGATGTACAATACTTATCGCATTTGTACTATAATTTTGCCCTCTGTTTGATGTACAATCAATAATGCAATAAAAGTCCCATAACGTAAGATAATTTGATAAGGTTGTGAGAATTATAATTAGCAGTTGTAATCAGTCTAAGATGATTTTAAATATTTTTTTTTATAATTTCCCGACACACATAGGATAGTAATAATAATAATAATAAAAAACAATATGGGTCCTACGTCTGACTTTACACATCTCTTCTCAAGTGACACCCTTCAAGCCGATCTTGCTTGTTGAATGTTACTCACGAGCACAGGTTCAATGTAGATGCTGAAAAGACTACAACTCTTTTTGTTATATTTTACTAGCATAGGGTTTAGTGAAATCTATAAGTGAAAGGCTATGTTTTTGTTTTAATTGTTCAGAGTGAGAACTACATCAGCAATTATTTTAGTATTTCATTTATATTCTACTAGTGCAGTGCCCGTAGGAAGTTTGTATTCCTCTAGAAAACTGGGAGCTTAAGTAGATTTTTCATGTATGTAGGCCTGTATCTGAAATGACATGTAGGCCTATGAGGCTTCAATGGCTTGCCATAGCCTGTGAAGAATAAAATGTTTAAAAGGCTTGCCATAATGGAATTCTGTCATTCACCAACGAAACGTAGCCTAAATACATGTTGAATTCGGCAGAAAAGCTACCGCCGACAGCACCCGACGGTCAACGTCGGGTTGGTGTGTAGCCGCCTTTACCAAACAGATGCTTTGCTCATCTGCTTTCAAGTTTGCCAAAGCCTAACTAAACTGGATATAATATGTAGCCTACCCATTTTGAACAGAAGACTTTCTAAACATTTGGTAGCCTACATCCTGATGGTTTTGGAATATTATCCAAAAGATTGTTTAGCTTTAAGCACTTTAACCATGCTAACAGGACTGGAGAAAGATGTCTTGTCAGAGCGTAGCCTAGCTGTGATGTGCAACTCAGCTGAAGAATACACAAGCAACCTGATTATATGAAAAATAGTAGGACATCCAGCATAGGCTACGGCTACATCCAGGGTGAGTGAGGCTACAAATATGAACATCCACAGTTGAAAGATGGTGTTTTTCCAAGTTTGTGCTATTCCTCGCCCGTCCGTAAAATTTTAATTTAAAAAATTTAAAAAATTTAAAAAAATGTCAAAATCAAGGATGCACACCATCGTGCCATGCTCAACCCATATCCAAAATCTGAGGTCAATCTGACAAACATTCAGCGTGATATGCGAGCCACAGACACACAGACACAGTGAGAGACGTTTCTTGCTTTATAGATAGATATTAACGATTTGGCATGATCTGTTGGTGGCTTCAAAAAGTTCTCAATAAATATGTCATCTTGGAATTGATACATTTACGCCTGTTCTCTTGGTAATGATTTTAATAATTGTAATAATTGTAATATTTGTCATAATTTTACTGAAAATACAATCATTTTGAGCATCTGGTGTGATACTTTAACATTCCCCATGTGACAACACTGTTGCCGCTGTCAGAAGACGTACGAAAACCCTTTAGTCCTCTGAATGTTTCATTGCTTTCCTTCCTTTGCCATGGAAACATGGAGGACACCTGGGCTTTGAAAGCTTGCTGTTTTAATTCACTGTGTAATCTGCCTCTGGCCAAAGGCAACAACCATGTCAGGAGGAGTTCCTGCAGCCACTGACTAGATCTAAGCGTCAATCGAGTCAACCATAGTTATAAAGCTCAACAGTACCGTGAAACACAGAACAGACTTGGTGAGCCTCGAATCTGGATTTCTGGACCTGCTTCTGCTCACCGATGTCAATGGAGTCATCCTGGGATCTACTGGTTGTTTTTTCAGTTTTTTCGTCAAATCAAATCTATATGTGTAGTTGTGTTTGGGCTCTTTCATTGGCATTGCGGTTCCTTCGCAATTAACAGCAATAATAATACCATACACTTTATTTCTTCATGGGGTTTTGGGATTACTGTGACTTTTCAGTTTGTCTGAGGTTTACAGAGTCCCTCTTGTATGCTTGATGCCATTTTTTTCTGGTGCACAGGAAACCCTCCATTTGGTGGAGATAATGATCTACAGGGGACAGAGGGGAATGAGATGGTTACCGACATAGTGTTGCAGAGTACTAATGACAGCCCGATGTCGGAAGACTTCACTTGCAGCATTGGAAACAAGCTGTGTGTTTGTGTAAATATATATATATATATGTGTGTGTGTGCGTGTGTGTAAAATATACCATATGTAAT
>OMKQ01097325.1:0-21163 GCA_900302335.1 Phycis phycis
GCTAACAGGGCTCTGGCCCAGCGGCTAACAGGGCTCTGGCCCAGCAGCTAACAGGGCTAACCAGCCCAGCAGCTAACAGGGCTCTGGCCCCCAGCTAACAGGGCTAACCAGCCGGTGTTGTGGTCTACAGGGTTCATAGTAGTGCTACAAGAAGCTTGGAGGGAAACATGACAACAAGAGGACATCTGCAAATGTTGCTACTGCATGCTTTAGTAGAAGTGTGTGTGTGTGTGTGTGTGTGTGTGTGTGTGTATGTGTGTATATATATATATATATACGTTGTGTGTGTGTGTGTGTGTGTGTGTACACATGCATAAGTACATGCTGTGTGTGTGTGTGTGCGCGTGTGTGTTCGTGCATGTATGGGTGTCGGTGTGTGTGTGTGTAAGTGTGTGTGTGTGTGTGTGTGTGTGTGTGTGTGTGTGTGTGTGTGTGTGTGTGTGTGTGTGCAGGTGTGTGTGTCGTGTGTGCATGTGTGTATCCTTGGGCAAGTGTGTGTGTGTATGTGTGTGTGTGTAGGTGTGTGTGTGCATGTGTGCATGTGTGTGTGCGTGTGTGTGTGTGTGTCGTGTGTGCGTGCGTGTGTGTGTGTGCGCGCGTGTGTGTGTGTGTGCGTGCGTGTGTGCGTGCGTGTAGGCCGTCTCCACATCGTCCAGTGCAGTGTCACTGATAACGGAGGATATTTGAGAGCTGGGTGTGTCTGACTCTGTCCAGGTTGTGTGTCTGACCCTGTCCTGGTTGTGTCTGACTGTGTCCTGGGTGTGTCTGACTCTGTCCTGGTTGTGTGTCTGACCCTGTCCTGGTTGTGTCTGACTCTGTCCTGGCTGTGTGTCTGACTCTGTCCTGGTTGTGTGTCTGACTGTGTCCTGGTTGTTTGTCTGACTGTGTCCTGGTTCTGTGTCTGACTCTGTCCTGGTTGTGTGTCTGACTCTGACTCTGTCCTGGTTGTGTGTCTGACTCTGTCCTGGTTGTTTGTCTGACTGTGTCCTGGTTCTGTGTCTGACTCTGTCCTGGTGTCTGACTCCATTCATCTGCTCGTCAAGCCACACGTTTCTTTAGTGAATGTTTTCTGGAATGCTGCAACAGTCTAATAAACCCAGCATCCACCACGACCTGCTATCTCTGCTGTGAAGAGGACACGTCGAGAGACAAAGCTCCCCATCACCTCGTCTCTCTGTCCACGTGGACAGAGAGACGAGGTGCTGGGAGCGCTGAGAGAGCCCACGTGAGAACAATCCCACAGCCCTGGCTCCCTGCCCCTCCCCAAACAGAGCATGTCTACCCATCTGTTGGGTTTGCTTTGTGGACCGGAACCACACATTTTAAACCAGTGAGAGGTCCGCAGGGGCAACTGTTGAGTGTAGATAGGACACGCTGAGACCTGAGAGAGCAAGAGGTCATCGAGATGTACGACGGCTCATCAGGAAGGTTCTTGCGTGTTAAAAACTCCTCTTGCAGTGCACCCCCAGGTAGAACAGGCACTGTGGAGCACTTTAAGGCCCTGGCTGTATCGTATTGGCTCACATTTTTCAGTTTATGACGTAGTTTTGTCTTGCGACTGGCGAGCCAACGGTATTAAACAATCTCGTTGGATATTAGAAGACAAATACCATTAAATCAACAGAGACATTAACCTTCACTGGTTTCTAAAAGAAAAAAAAAACAAACCGTTATTGTCTCCGTCATCTGTATTTGATTTGTTTTAAAGTCAAAGTTATGATGTCAAAGTTATGATTTACAAGTGTGTGAGCTAAAAACATCATTCATCTTTATTGTCTTTCTCGCCGAAATGAGAAGCTAACCGCAGCTAAAGCTAGCACACCTGGCGTGGCCTGGCATCTCTTCTGAGAACATTCCAGAACATCCGTCCCGCGTTTAACAGGTCGCGCGGATTCCCGTGGGTGTGCAGGCGGACGTGCACACATCCAATGTTTTACACCAACGTAACTTTATGACCAAGAACCAGATGCTCTAATGACGCTCCACTATTTCAATAAAAACAACATGCTAATTAGCTTTCCCTCTGGGTTATCTGCTCTAATTCTGAATTAACTGATTATTATATCATCAAAAGCAGCTGCAAGTCTTTGAATGATTATTTACTTATTTGCTTACCCTCTTCCTCAATCTATCCCCCCCATGCAGCAGGAGATCTGAATGTAAATGGAGGGTTTGAACCTCCCTCTCCCTAATCGACATTAGCATTATTAGTTATTATATATTATTATCATTAGTGTTATTAGTGTTATTAGGACAGACGGGTCCTCCCCAGGCCTGACGGTCTGTTTGTTGTTGTCTCTTGTCTCTTGTTGTCTCTTGTGTCTTGTTGTCTTGCTTGTGGCACTCCGCTGTCTGACGGGACGTGGCGTTGGAATCGACCCTTCTTCTATGGTGTTGCTCATCCATCATATTGCCAAATCTCTCAGCGTGCTTCTCCCCGCGAGCTCCACAGACGGCGTGCTGGAGATGCTCTCCATGGTAAATGATGCAGGACAACAGGAGTCCTCTGTAACCGACTGCAACAACTCCAAGATGTGATGTGAGCCCATGCAGCTCTGGCTGGTTTAGAGGGATTGTACAAAGTACTGCACAATGGGGTGTGAGTGAAGGGTTTTCTGACAGACAGACATATGACAGGCTGACAGACAGAAACAAGTAGACGGGCAGAATAAAGGCCAGGGAGACAGACAGACAGACAGACAGACTGACTGGCAGGTGGTGTATTCTGCTGATAGTCGACCCCTAGATGTGATGGAGCAACATGTTACCTGATCTCTGCAGACTGAGTTACACACAAACTTGGTGTGGCCCATGCACTAACCCACACCTAATCAGGAAGAGCAGGCCTGACATCAGAGAGTTCTAACCCAGGTGAGTGTCCGTATTCCCAGCCAGAACACGAGGATGTGTTGACTTGCACCCGTGAATGGAACCACATCATCTGCCATCCCATAATACCCCTCAGTTCTCGTGATGTCACCTCATACACTTTCACAATGTCTGGGACACACACCTGTTGGATATTAGAGATGTATTAGGTCACACAGAGGGAAAGGCTCTCTTACTTACCCCACTCTCTCTTTCCTACTCACCCCCTCCCTCCCTCTCTCACATCCTTGTTCTTCCCTCTCTCTCCCTCACACGCTAACTCCCTGCTTCCCCCATTGTCTCCCTTCCCCTCCCTATTTCTTTCCCTCTCTCTCTCGCTTCATGATCTCCTCTCTCCCTCCTGCGCTCTCTTGTCATTTAGCAGATGCCTTCATCTAAAGCAACAGGTAGAGAGTGGACATTGGGATTTGAACCCTCAACCTTTCAGCTGGGAGTCACCCTCACCATGGTGATGAGTTACATTTCAACATGCCATCTTCCACACGTGCTGATGATGACCACAGAGGTGGGATAGGGGCAAGGCAGCAGGGTTGTCGGCTGGTTGTATCTCTCTATGGCTCAGCAGTTAGCCTCTCACCCTGCCCACGTTCCCACAGTGATTTGTGCATTGACTTTCGACAATGTTTATCTCCCCTCAGCTTTAGTGCTAGCATGCGCTCTTTTGTGTCCTGATCTTAAATTTGCCTTGACCTTTGACCCTAACTTCTCATCTTTAACCACGGCAATCCCATCGTAAATCGGCCTCATTGAGATTACAGAGTTTGGATCAGACTCTCCGATTAGACAAACAATATTAATGAGATGTGTGGTGATTTACACAGCTGCTGGTATGGAAACAATATGAATCTGTTTTTATCTCCCCTGGGAATGCGGCCAGTATCCCGGGAGAAAGAAACATCCCTCTGGTCGTTTCTAATGTGGTTCTGTTGAGTTATTCTGCGGAACTCGCAACGTCACCGAAAACCTACAATTACAGTTCATATCCCTGGCCGCAAGACACTGCAGGGGTCAACGGCAACCGCGCACTGCACTGGTTCCCTCATCGATGTTTAATGGACATGGTTCTCAGTGAGCAAGGGAGGGGACTCGCAGAGCGCCGTTCTCACGAGAGAGGAACGTGTTTGGCCTCCGCCGGCTTCATCGTATGTTAAACTTAATTGTGTCGCTGGGATTTAATGACGTATGGCCACAGTGTGCAGCGGGGACCTGAGGCCAGCGCAGAGCAGCGATTGTGAGTGCAGGGAAATGAGTTCCACGTCCTCCTGCACCTTGTTCTACTTAAGTGTCCACCTGGGGCGGGTCTCCGTCCAGCCCCATCAACCCCTTATTACCGCGCCCACTGACCAGTGAAATGACAGAGACTTAAGATCTTAACAAAAATGACCTGCAACCTCCTGCAGAGCATCCCTGGGTGTTACTCATAGCCTTCGCCAGCACACCGCTGATTCTACAAAGCCGCTAAAGACAGCAGGAGCTTTCACAGAGAAAAGGGGATTTTCAGGAAAGGTTAAGACCGATGCTGGGAGCCGTCTGATGGAGCTGCAGCTTGTTTGGCCGGAACATCTCATGTCAGGAAGTGGAAGGCACAGCTGCTGGGAGACCCTGGTCCAATGGACTCCAAAGTCGCCAATCAGGGGACAAGGCTGACACCTTCCAAGACGACGTCCCACCGATAGAACCCGTCTCTGGGTGGCATGGTGAGGAGCCAGAGTAGATCTGGACCGGCTGTAGATCCAGAGGGATTTGAGCATGCTGCAGGGCTAAGTGCATCCAGATGGGTGATGGACGGCCAAACCCTCTCTGGGGAAACCTTTTGATTCCTGTAGGTGGTAGAATGTACCAGGGTGTGGACTCGCATTGCTTCAGTTGTTGGAAGGATCCATCCCAAACTGTGTTTCAGAAAACAATGTGCAACAGATTAAGGCGCCTCAACAACTAGATGAGGTAAAACAATTAAATGTGCCTAAAAAAGTACAAAAAAGGTTTTAACCTCTTGAAAACATGTTCTCAACAGCACCTATAAATTGACTTTAAAGAGCAATGATGATGAAGGCTTTGTAACGAAAAATAAAGCTCTCCCAGTTCTGAACCTTCAACAAAAGTAACTGCCAGTTACGGAAAAATGGATCTAATGCTCTAATTGAAACCAGTAGTTTAATGGACGTGATTCAGCTACTAAGGAATCTGCATACCCCAAACTTTGATCATTCACAAATTCCATTTGTGAACAAGCAAAAGCTCCAGCAAATCATTGCCACATAGAGACAAATGATCACATTCAACTCGTATCTTCGGTCAAAGAACTACTTACACAATTTAGAATTAATTACATTCTAAACGATTTACATTTAATAATTTAGCAGGCACTTTTATCCAAGGTGAGGCCATGGACAATCTAAGCATACAACCAAGATCACAATAATACTTCTGGGTAAAAGGTATCTTAAGGTGCGCCTATCCAGTCATGAGCCATGGAATGACACTTGGGAAGAACAGAAATCTACGACATGAGCAAATCCATACAAAGACTCAACTTAGGTCACTTCACACTAAACGCCAACCTCAGCAGTTTGGGACTCTGCATACATCAATGCTGGAGACCACATACATACATATGTGGCACAAGACCCAAGTCATGTGTTGGCCATCATAGGAAATAGTTCCAGTGTGCTGTAAAGAAGCCTACCATGACTCAGGTCTGGCTGCAGCTGTGGGGTTGCAGAAGCCAGGAATGCCAGAACCACATGCGTGTTGGAGGAGATTAAGAGATGGTAGGTTGAGTCACAGCAGGATACCCTGCAGAGATACCACAGCCTCGAGATGATGGGGGAATGGGCCCTCATGGTGAGGTTGGCCATGCCAAACTGGTGGTGGGACCAGGGAGGGATTAGACTGTGATCCCCTAGCATGTCGTGACTCAGGTGGAATCAGATGGATGCAAATGGGCTCCGCACCATTTCTGGATAATTTCAGAGAAGTCTTAATGTCACTTTGTTGACTTCTGAAAAGAAAACCAAACCAACAAACCAAACCAACAAAGCAAAGCAGAGACACCACCATGAGGGCCCTGAAGACATGCTGTTTAATGCTAACTTTGGAACAAAAACAACCCAATCAAAATCTTTCATCTGGAGGTTGGAGAGAGAAAAGTGATCTACAAAACAACCTCTTCATTAAAATATCAACAAAATATATATTGTATATAGTATCTGATATTCCAGCCTGTGTACGGCTCTTAACACTGACGTGAGGTCAACCCAGCTGTAATCTCAGTTGGTTGACAGTACTGTGGGAGCGGTGACTCCCACAGTACTGTCTGCTGCCCCCAGGCAAACTCACTGTCTAGTTTATTGACTATTTCTAGCAATGTGTTCCCTTCTCTCTCATGCATTTTCATTTTAGCTGAGGTTTCAAAGTCCTGTGAGATCGATCCTCCTGGTCTGTGTTGAACTTGGGCACCTCACTGGAGATGTGGTACCGTGTGTACTCCTCTGAGAGGAGAACACTTTCAACACCTTTCCAGAACCCTACACTCCGCCAGGAAAAAAAAAAAAAAAGCTTTTTACCAAATAACGTATTTTTCAGAAGCAACATTTTCCATATGCCTTGCTTCTACGCACTACTAAGCCCTCCAGAGGAGTTTGAGAAACTTTTAGAAAACATTATCAACTTTTACAAATGCAGACTCCATTCTAGTAGTGACCACATGCATACCAAAGCAAACCTTACTCCCTCTTTCACTAAAGTTTGAAGTCAGTGCAGCAAATGTTTGCATTTCTTTGCCTATTTGATTGCAATCAGTCCATCCAGGGCTGTATATCTATTCATATTTTCGTGTATTTGATATCTTTCACTGATGAGTTACAATTTACAGTTCCAGGGTCTGCATATGCCTTCAGACTTTGTCCATCTCTCTCTCTCTCTCTCTCTCTCTCTTTTCATCTACCTCTCATTTCAGAGTGTGTCTTGCGCTTTGCCTCTGCGATTGCCAGCAGCTGTGGGCCAATGCGTACCATATGTCAGGCATTTTGTATAAATATTGCACTAGGGGTAGCCTGCTTTACATTTCAATTACTGCCTTCATGCAGTTTGCGAGCCCAAGACCCAGGAAGTAAGGGAGAAACCTGAGCCTGCCCTTGGGGGGGGGGGGGGATATCACGTGACCCTGCGGTGATGGAGGTCACCGCACCACCGCTGGCACACTCTCACAGGATTATGGAATGTTGAACTGTCGTCCGCCCCCCCCGTCTCACGCTGGATGTCCTTGTTGTTGCGTCACCGTATGGGGTGATAGGTTACCATGGTTAGGCTAGCCGTCGGAGTTGCCGTCACCATGGTTACAGTTGTTCAGACTACCATGGTAACAGTACAGCAGGTGAGTTAGCCATCCAAATAGACGTTACCATAGTTACAGTTCAACAAGTAAATGAGTCAGCCACTTTTTGACTATTTCTGCCTGGCAACAGGTCAGTGTCACCAGATCACATACAAGATTAATTAAAAAGTGAATGCCATGTTAAAACCATCTTTAGTTAGCTTTGTCTGCTGAAGATGGCTCACAGCCCCAGAGAGGTGGACCTCTGGCAAAGAGGGCAGGTCTAGAGCAGCTGGCCTGTGATTATAATAATAATATCAATAATAGTAACACACTTTACATACTTTGAGTGATACAAAATAAAGGCTAAAAGGTGAAAACGGTTAGAGATAGTACTTAAACAGCAGGGTGAAGAAACAGAAAAACATAAATAATAATATAACTAGGGAAAAACTGAAAATGAGCATGTGGAACGAAACATGGAGAAAAGAACTGAATCTAACATTTGGTATTGAGTTGAGGGAGAGAAAGGAGAGAACCAGAGTGAAAACTCTTCAAACATCCTGTCATTAACTGTGTTTTCCATTTCCAACCATATCTGACTTCCTGAAATAAAACGCTGTGGAACGGCAGCCGTGTGAAATGACAGCCGTGTGAAACGACAGGACATTAAACCACGCCGAGCTTTCCCCATCGGATCTCCATCTGACAACTGCCTGGGCGATTTATGAGTGCATTTGATTATTTGTGATGCTTACAGAGGCATGCTATTTGTAACATGGATTTCACGTGAATCCTGCGCCAGAGAAACATTCTGTAAGACGTCAGTTGGATTCAATTAAATTGCAGTAAAGGCAAAGCATATCAACTGACAACCTGTTTATAGTCTGGAAGCACATGCTTAATCGATCGGTGATATGAACTCATACACAGCATATGTCCTCACACACACACAGAAAGAAACACATAGAGGACAAACACACACACTGAAGCCACACGCACAATCTTCAACTACACGCTACCACACACACACACACACACACACACACAGGGACATTAAAAAAGTGTCGGTAGGTCAGTAGGACCACATCCCATAATAATATAAATACATCCTTGCTCATTGTCCTGACGTCTTGCAGAAACAACATGCACAGGGGGCAGTGTTTACTGCAGTTGATGTAAATCCCTTTGAAGCTGAACCACCACGGAGAGACAGAGTGATTGTTGACCTGACCTGCTGTGGAGGCCTCCAGAGGAGGCAGGTTGGACGCAGGTTGTTGTTTTTCTTTTCTTCTCAGCATCTTATAAGTAATGTCTTACATACTTATTTTAATACTACTACTACGTAGAGGTTGGGGTGGAGGTGATGGAGCTGGTGCCTGTGGTGGTTTAGAGGTGGTAGTTGTGCTGGAGGTAGTGGGGGAGGTGGAGAGGGTGTGATGGTGGACATAGCTCAGGTCATGGGGATGGTGGTAGAGTTTGTGATGGCTGGTGTGGAGGTGGTGGTGGAGGGGACAGCTGGGTAGGTGTGGAGGTGGTGGGGTTGATAGAGGAGGTGGAGGTGGTGGTGGAGTGGACAGCTGGGTAGGTGTGGCGGTGGAGGGCAAGGTGGTGATGGCGGTGGGAGGGTTCAACGTATGCGACCACAGGACTGAGGACAGAGGCGTCCTTGTCTGGCTGCATGCTCCTCTCACAGAGAAGATACGCTGTGTGAACACAACCATCACACTCTCAACGGTTCAGCTGAAGGTGTGTTTTGACTCAGTGCGACCTGTGTGGCCCTACGTGCCTCTGTCATGGGAGTGAGGCCCAGGCGAGTATGGGTGAAGCATCACACTCTCCCAGAGGGGGAGTCCCCTTCATGGGTCACCGTTAAACTTTTCTCCCATGCTGGGTGTTCTGGAGGCCTCCGTCTGGTCATTGGGAAACAGAATCTGTGGCTCTCCTAGAGACGCTGAAACCAGACGTTCCAGATGCTTGACATCCCATCATATAAAAACCTGTAGTTAGCATGACAACATTCCGGGATTCTTTTATGATCATGGGATTAACGTAAATAGGCCTAGATTATAGACGACACCTTTTTGTAGTCGGGCCAACTGATGTTGAACACTTTGTTTAGTAATTGTTGTCAGCCTTATTTGTAAGTGTCTGCTAACTCAAATGACTCAACGTTGTGTAAGTATGATTGAGAAACACCGTCTAATCAATACTGCACCTGTACTACTGCACAGCAGGGAGCATGGTCTTCGCTAGGTGTCTCATCTGTTTCATCTCCTGGGATTAAAGGCATCGAATTCAATCAAAGTTTGTTTTTACGGCAGTGCGTGGCCTTTGAAGTGTGATTGATACCCTGTGATCCTCAGAGGAACGCAACACGTCGTAACGAAATGAGAAGCAAACCAATGTGTCCTGCAGCACCGAGGTCCATGTGCTCAAGAAGAACCCTCACACTCTCCGGCCATCAACGGAATATAAGAGTCCTGGGATTATTAAAGTCTTATCAAGTCTCCTAGAAGCACGCAGGCAGGTATGGGTGTCACCAGAGAAGTATTGATTTGACTCGCAGCACAACGATTGGACATTCCTTCCTTGCAGTTAGCCGCCAGTCCTGTCTTATCAGACGTGTCTGGGATGAGTGTGAAGGCACCAGAGGGTACGCCAGAGCTCTGAGACCAGATGGTGGGCTGTGAGGGGAATCCTGTTTATCCTCAAACAGTGCCTAGATCTGGGTTTTACCTGCTGGAGCTCTGATCTTCCAGACCCAATATCTTCTTGGACCGACGACGCCCCACACGCATCTCAGAGGGCGGCTATAGTAGGCCTGAGACAGCAAAACAAAACAAAGCAGTTTGGTCTCCAATTCAAAGACTCACACTGGAACCTCTCCACAGGGACTCAGCCGGGCTTCATTCAAGATGGCTGAGACGTACCTGGAATCAAAACAGAAGCGCACAATGTTAAATCAATTACACACTACATTACATACTACCCACTGTCGTCACACTGGAGTTACCTTTAGTTATTTAGCAGGCACTTCTATCCAAAGCAACTTACAAGTGGGACTAAGAACAATCTAAGCATACCATCAACCTCAGAGGAACTACAGCAAACACTGCTGCATGACCAACTCTCTGAAAATAAAGTCACTACTTGAATCAGAGGAGAAATATTACTGGGATGTTTTTAAGAATAACTATCGATGCACAAATAATTTATGCTGACTAATCTGAGTGTATGTGCTGTGATGGAGGGGACTGAGGTATGCTGGATGAGGGAAGGTAAAGAGATGAGAGGGCATGGTGAAACAGTGAATCAGTAGAACAGAGATGGCATGGTGAAACAGTGAAGCTGTACAACAGAGATGGCATGGTGAAACAGTAAAGCTGTACAACAGAAATGGCATAGTGAAACAGTGAAGCTGTACAACAGAGGGCATGGTGAAACAGTGAAGCAGTAGAACAGAGATGGCATGGCGAAACAGGGAAGCTGTACAACAGAGGGCATGGTGAAACAGTGAAGCAGTAGAACAGAGATGGCATGGCGAAACAGGGAAGCTGTACAACAGAGGGCATGGTGAAACAGTGAAGCAGTAGAACAGAGATGGCATGGTGAAACAGGGAAGCTGTACAACAGAGGGCATGGTGAAACAGTGAAGCTGTAGAACAGAGATGGCATGGTGAAACAGTGAATGCTGGAATGCAGGCAGGGATAAAGTAATGTTGCAGCCCTCTGGTGAATCTCCAACCGGGAATGTTTCCGCTCAACAGACACGGCACTCTGAGGGTCTTTAAGGACAGGTATTGTTTCATCCAGTGTTGTTTTTGCAGAGCATCTGCAGGACATGGTGTACCGCAGTCATGTCTTGTGTTTAAGTCCTTTTCCTAACTCTGAAAAGGCCTTGAGGTGTTGCTATTTCCTGCCTCTTGGTCTTGTACGTCTTAGGTACTGTGCTGTGGTATGCTCATCACTGGGCGTTGAGCATTTCTTATGTCAAATCAATCAATCAATCAATCAGTCAAGCTTCATCGATATAGCCATACATCATACGTAAAATGCAACTACCAAGTACTGAACAAAAAAATGGAAATAAGACCCCTTGCTCTGTCCTCAGATTCTCTCAGAATTGTGCGCTTGAAGCATGTTTATGGAACCGCAGAGTTGTTGAATGATGATGTTCCAAAAGGGGTGGGAAGCACTTCATCAGATCTGGGGTTGAGATAAGATGTTTTCCCCTCCGTAGGAAAGGCTCGGAGAACACCAGAGTTCGCCTCCCAGCATGCAGCGGGAGCTAGCTTAGTGCAGCGGTCCATTCCAGCATCAAATCACAGCAGCGGCTGGTCCGGGCAGGGGAAGTGTTTGCGGGGCCGTGCTATGGCAGTTGACATTGGCCGTGTTCAGAACCAATAGTGTTGTTTTACGAGGTCCAGAGGAAGTGTGTCTCTCGCTGGAACCTGAGGGAGAAACCAGCCGCTCATCATGGTGGCGTGTGGGCGTCCGGCTTCCGACTCTTGAGGTGTTTCAGGGCCTTTTCTCCGGGTTTAGCTGTGGAAGGGGGTTGATTGATCCAGCATGTGTCGGGCTGTGTTTTGTGATGGCTAATACAGTCGCCTAGCTTTGCTTCAGACGTATGGTGAGAACGTGCTTTCCCAAACTGATTTCTTTCCTCTTATTATTCTGCAGGGAGTACTTAATGACCAGCAAGTGGCTTTAACATGTTGAAAAAATTACTTAATACAATGCTATCCGTTTACACTTGTACCTATCGGAGCCTGTGTTCCCATACAATGCAGTGAGAGTTCTTTCTGTTGGAAGAGAGAGGAAGTAAAAAAACAGCCTCATGTACTTATTTCTGTCTGGAGAGAAAAATAGAAAAAGTAAGAACAGACACTATGTTTTATTTCCTTGTTTCTCTCTCTTTTCTGTGCAACAGAAAAAAGAAGTTGTGCATTCATTTTCAGTTTCTCTCTGTTTGAATGAACATTGTGAGGTGTGCCTCCATCACTGTGCTGAAATGTATCTGCGCTGGCAACAGAGCCATCCCAGCCGCTCCCCACACTCTGTGCACCTCGCGCCCTTCTACTTGGCTTTGCATAATGTTGAATCCGACCGGCCGGCCGTGATAGCAGGGGAAGTAGAAATAGGATAAAAATATAATTCTTATTTCAGCTCTGCAGCTCTGAACCTGGAGGAGCTAAAGAGCTAATTTGTCTTCTCATTTCATCTCCAAATTGCCAGGTGTAAATCCATATTGGCTCTCAGCCTGGCAGGAAATAGGCCGTGCGGGGATTGGAGAGTCTGTGGCGCTGAGTGCGAGAGCCGAGGTGACTGTAGATACGAGGAACGCCGGGCCTCGCCGGGCCCAGACTGATGAGGTCGGTTCTGATAGATGGGCCGAGCCCAGCACCTCCACTACTTTCCCTCCTTAACTCCAGAGACTCTCGGCGCTTCGCAGCTACATGTATTAAAGTCAGAGGTTTGGCTCCTGGCTTATGTTGAACTGTCAGCCCAGACTCTGCAGGAGTGATGAGGAAGAGTAATAATACCTTTCCATTAGCTCTGAGCTCTATCTGTTAGAACAGCTTATATCCACAACAGGAAGATGGTGTGCTGTTGGCCGAGGGAATCAAGGTACTTTGTTCTGGAGAAGTGGGGTTTTTACCCAACATGCTTTGCCTTATATGTCCTCTTTGAGCTCTTTGTGCTCGCTTGGCCCGACGTGGTCAGAAACAGAATAGAGGAAATCGATTTAAAAGTAAACTTTCTTTTTTAAAGTGTGCATGTGCTGTTGGATGTCCCTCTGTCAACAACCATTTGGGAATTTAGAAAGGCATTGTCAATAATCGTCTCTCTTTTCACCACTGGGATTCAAAATGAATAAATAAATGGACACAAAAATACTCCTGTTCCGCTGTGGTAGCCATTGGATATTAATTCCAACATCGTTTAGAAAATGGCCCATGTCTCTCTCTCTCTTTCTCCTCTGAGAGCCACTGAGATGCATGGCTTTGGGATGGGAATGTTAGATGGTATCATGGCCAAGTAGTCTCAGATGCTGGAAGTGCTTCCAAATGGCATTAGGTTCCTGCCTTTTCCTCCCTTTTTTCTATTCTAAGGGAAAAACCAAACACTGTTCTGAGGTCTGTTGAGGTCATTAGATAACCAGAGTTCCTTTCGCTCCTCTCGTTTTCATTATCCCTTTGTTTTATAGCTGCTGCCTCTCTCCCTCTCTCCCCCCTCTGCATCGCTCAACAGACATCCCCGGCCATGCCCAGGCTGGGCCGTGGATATCAAACAGACCGAGGGCCACCAGAGCTTCTTGCGGTGGCTGAGATGCGGAGCGGGCTCGGCCAGGCGTGTGGTGTAATCAGAGGGGGCTCCCAGAGTCGAACCTTTTCCACCCGATGGCCCGTCCCCTGCGAGAGACGGGCCGTCGGTCCCGGGCGCGGGGGTGACATCATCAAAGCCAGAATGTGTACATTCTTTTGTTCCTTTCTAAAAATAAATTTCACCGCCCAGGCCCCCATAGCGCAGCTCCTGAATGTTTTGCTTTGGGTGGTTCCTGAAGGTGGTGGTGGGGGGCTGCCAGTAGTATCTGGATGCTAAAAGAACAACCGTGTCAAGTGAATATGGAGAACTCAGCCACGCTCTCCAGCCGTCAGCAAACTAACACAAACCAAATGTTTATGAGATACTTTTGTCCCAGAACTATTTCACTCCACCATGTCACGGTGATCTATAGATGAGCCATTTGTCAAACAGCATAGCATCGGGCATGGGTAAAATAAACAGCGGCTTCTGTTGAAAGATATGCACTTACTGCCGAACATCTGTGAATCATTGAACCCGTTACAACCTCACATCCACTATTATAGAAGAACTGGGTTCAGAACTGTACAAGGAAAACTAGCTGAATGCATCCAAATTCAAAAAGAAGAAAATAATTCTGATTTCCCATGGTCACGTCTCAGGTCATCTGTCAAACCTGAGCACGGACACGTTGACCACTGTGGGGCTTGGTGGCTTTGGACCCTGAGGTTGTTTGTAATTGTTCTTGTGTCTAGGATAACATTTCATATGCAGGCTGCGTCCATTCATATAAACACAGCAGAAGGCCGGGCTCGTATGCCGTTACACCGAGGGGCTCTGCCTACCCTTTGGTCCAAAGACATCATTTAATCTCTGAATGGTGATTAGGGGTATTCATATTGCACTGAATTGATCTTTCATCCATTTCTCCTCCATTGGAAGTGAGTAGAAACAGGTTTTGGCGGTACTTGACGAACTCTTGAGTATTGTGGGTCAAACCAGTCCACTGAAGACCATCTTAGTGGTCCAAGAATCTAGTCCAAGATGAACAACACTTTGCATGAGAACGAAATGGATATACACAAAGCAACACCAACGTGCTTCATAAAAGTTCTTAACATAACAGGTATGTGAACTCTCCTTTGAAAGTGAACCACGCCATGTGAAGGCCTTGCCAGGGCATTCATCACTTTTCATTTGGAGGGCCAGACTCTGAGGTCAATTTTCTCATGAACCGCGATTTTGTAATTGGGACGATGCGTCTCATCGCTGAGAGCTGAGAGCTGGCACAAGCTGGCTGACGTCAGCTACTGCAAACACAACCAAAGTGAACCTTACTAACCTTTCATCTAAATATGGAAGCGCTTCCTTCACACGGTTGATGAGAAAAGCTGTGCTTGATTTAATATTCCCCCTGCTAAACCCCAGACTTCTAATAGTAGCCTCAGTCCGGTAATAGCCACCACTGGACGGCTAAACTGGAGCATTTACTGACTTCTTGTTGCCTGAGGGCAGGCTACTGAGACGGGAGGGAAATTCATCCAGCGAGATTCCCACCAATCCTGGATGTGCAAGTGGTCAACCTCACTTCCTGTTCCAGTCCTTTTCTTTTTGTCCTTCTAAAAGGCTTTTATTTTCTCACCAGGCATGATGTTGATTAGCCATTACCAGCCATTTGGAAGTAGACCCACGAGTGACGTCACACATTTCCACAAAGATGCATGATGAATAGAGCCGCCCAGCGGTTGGTACTGTGCATGTACTGTGCACTGGGAGGCTGGGAGGTTGATGTGTTCTCATACATCTGGCTCAGTGACCTGCATCGCCACTTCAAGTCACTACAAGTCAAGAAACACCGGAGAGAAAAGGGGTCAGGTGTGATCCTGGGCGACACCTTTGACCTTTCATCACTTAAAGCACATCTGGGTCACATCGCTCTGGACCTCTCCACTATCACTTCAACATCTTCTTCTTGGTGTTCTTTATCTTCAGCAGACATTGGATACCACATGGGGGCCTCCAAACCCCATCAGGATCCACCTTGAATCAGCCACTGCTCCTCCTCCTCCTCCTCCTCCTCCTCCTCAAGCCATCAGCCACGGGATTAGCATGCGGAGATGCACATCTGGGGCCAATTCAGAGGCCTTGTTGTCGGGTCAGACAGCCAATGAGATGATGTCCAAGATTAAGACACCACATTGTCGTCCCTCCCGACGTAATCTCAGTTTGGATCCACGAGACGTATCATGTGTCCACTAATCATTTTGTGTTTTGGTTATTAAAATAACCCTGTTGTTTGATGGAGAGTCAACGTGGGATAGGCCTTTGCATTAAACGCTGTGCTCGGGGTTACATCAGGGTTATCTTTTTTGCTAATCCGCAGTGCTGAAATGTACTCTCTCAAGCAGGATAATGGACCTTTGCATGTTTTGCCGGCTTATTAATGAGAACAGTTGTTGTATGGATTTTTACGGTTCACCGACAAGAGTTCCTCCGACAAACCTGTTTTGCATCAAGTGCTCCAGAAACCACAGGCGATCGCAGCTCTTCCTCTGAGCCCAGTGAACGCAGCAAATAAACAAACCCTGATTTGCAACATGCAGTGCTTTGAGAGATTTGCGCCGTGGATGTTTCATCGTCAGAAAACATTTGTATATCAGGGAATTAGTGAGACACAAACTGTTTGTATGATACGTTCTGTAAGGTCTCTGCAACCCTCTTCATACGAGCATAAACATTTCAGGGTTGGCCTCGAAATGGTTAATAGGTATTTTCACCCCGAGTAACCTCTGAGCAAGGCAACCTTTTCTGGGTCTTCTGGGAGTGCTTAGCACCAAGAGTGTTGAGCAGCAGACACCAGCTGGCGTACAAGTCATACCGTCGGTGCAATGAAGTGACTGATTCCTCCACCACACGATGCAAGCGCACATCCCTGACCATGCTAAAGGTGAACTGTGACAATAACAACCGCAGAGAAGTTACAATCGATGTTACAAAGCAGAACACGCCCTGAACACAAGTCAAACTTTGTCATGAAGAAGTATCTCTCTTTCTCTTTGGTTTGACATTCGGTCGGCCAAATCACATGGCACTGCTGTGCACACAGCATCTCAAACAGACCCCTGCTCTCTGCTGCCCTCCCTGATGTCTTGAACTACTGGAGCTGCAAGGAGGGGTCCCAGCACCGATGGAGGTCCACCTTGTTGCATTCTGCAAAACATCTCAGAAGGCTTTCTTGAAGCTGATGGGACCCTGCATGACCAGGTTCACCATGCACATGCATGCAAACATAATCACAGACATTTACACGTGCAGGCACACACATGCAGGACCAAACACTTTCACAGATTATGCATACAGAGGCTCGCATGGACACTCATGGTCATACTCACTTGCATGCACGTACACACACACACACACACAGACCCCCGGTAGTTCATCTGTAAACATCCGTCTGTTGCTCGATGTAGAGGAGCGACTGGTTTGATGCGGTTTAGGGCTGCAGCTCTGTTTTGCATTTCTCTGCCTGGCCAAGGAATGGTTATCCTCCTGTTTAAGTATCCCATGATGCATTGCTAGGATGGGAAGAATTAAATCCTGTGGTCGCATGGTTGGTACGGCAACGCGTGTGATTCATGCTTATTCTGCACACTTTCTTGGCTGGACGACCGTAGCACTGAGACCAGACCGTTTGAGTCTCATCCATCCTATCTGAGACGGTTTGAGTCTCATCCATCCTATCTGAGACCATTTGAGTCTCATCCATCCAATCTCCACCAGGCAGCGGGGACATCACACCCCAGCTGCATGCACGGTCTCTGGGAGATAGCTGACACTTGTGTCAGGAAAAGGGAAAAAGGGTTGTTTAAAAAGGGAATCATTAATCCTGTCCACTGAAATGGCGAACGATTCGCCAAGCTGAAACACGGCCCCTGTCTCCAACACATTACCACGTCCAACATTATTATCATTTTACATTAAATATGCTTTCTCTAATAGGGCCCCATAAAATGTGATTCAATTAAAATTTGTCAAGATTTTCCCGGCATTCGGATAGAGGGTGGCGTTCCCGGCCACGACTGTCATGAGCACCCAGAGTCCTCTGATTCTTCTGAGTCCTCTGATTCATTCCATTAGTCTCGAGGTTTGGTGGTTTGGGTGGAGCTGGGTTCCCGGGCACCGAGCAGACAGCCCAGCCTCCCAGCTCACAGAGCAGCGGAGCATATGAACTGCGGTCTTGGGGCCCCTCACAGGCCTCCTTCACATACGGTTAGTTTCCTAAAAACAATTTGGAAGGATAGAACAATGATGTATTACATGTTGGGTGTTTTGCCACACGATATGATTTCCACTGCTGAGTAAAGTCAGGTTTTCAAAACAGGAAAGGATTAGCACCCTTCTACAAGAACACATTTAAACTTTATTTCAGCAAAGAGGCCGTGATCGGCCCTAAGACGGAGGATTTTCAGACCAAATGTTGCCTGCAGGCAATAAAACAAATCAGCTTCAGGTTCAACTGGAGTTTACACTAAAATATTATTCCATGGGTTTGACTTGTTTTCAACTGTAAAGGATATGTCACAGTGTTCAGGATACTCTTTTGGAACCAGTAGAGATGTTGGGGTCTCTACTACAATGGCTCAGAAGACTGTGAACCATTATGCCTGCTGGGCTGCTCAAAGTGATCTGTAGGGTTTTGTCCCATTGTTGTCCATTGTTGGTCCATCATTTAAAGACCAGCTAAAACGTCCCCTCTGTGTCACTCGTATCCAATTCAAATCAAATATAGACCATCTTCAGTTATTGGACATAGTTCCAACTGACATGAGACCAATATGAGACCAACTTCAGACCAACACTATCCAATACAGATGTTCCCTATGAACCCATACAGTAAACCACAAAGCACTAACTGCAGCTCACAGTTGAGGACTGAGGTTGGTTGTCCTCCATGTCTAACGTGACTGAAGAGGTATTTCATATTCGTCCACGTGCAGGAACACATTCCTGGTGACTAACCTTTAATGTGGTCGATGTCTTCCACACCAGAGGGAAAATACTGCTTTCCCTCTCGTTCTCGCTCCCTTTTCTTCTACCCCTCTCCCTCGCTCTCTCTCTCTCCCTCTCCTCTCTCTCTCTGTCTGCCCCCCCCCACTCTCTCTTTGTGGGGTAGCCTAGCATGTGAGTGGAAACTTCACCTCATGCAAAGATAAGAGTGACTGGTGGGTTGGGGGTAATAGTGTGTGTGTCTATGTGTGTCTATGTGTGAGTGCGCATACATGTATGTATGTGTGTGTGCATCTGTAGGGGACAATGTGTGTCAGGTGTCGATACGGTGTGTGTATGTATTTGTGTGTGTGTGTGTGTGTGTGTATGATGGAGTATTTTTGGTGGTTTGTGTGTGTGTGATGAGGTGATATGTGTGTGTGCACATCTGTGTGTGCACATATGTGTGTGTGTGTGCGATGTGTTGGTACAGTGTGTGTGTGTGTGTGAGTGTGATGCGTTGTATGGTGTGTGTGTGTGTGTGTGTTTTTTGCTGGGCAGCTGGAAGTCATTAGTAGCACCAGTCATCCTCGCTGGAAACGAAAGAGACGAGGAAGAAGAATCCAGAGGATAAAGACGCGCTCTGCGTTCTCAGATGTTCTTCGTTACAGCCCCCCGTCCGTCCCCGGATGTTTTGGCGTGCGGCGCGGGCAGAATGCGGGGCTTCTTTTACGACCTCTGTGTGACTCTGTTAACGTTTGAGTTAAGAGCGTCTCCGCTGGCACGCTGTGGCCTCCTTAACAGCGCCGTACAGAACACGTAAACATCAGCTGGCCCGGACGCCGCGCCTGAACGGGCCCTTCCTCTCCGAGGGGAGGGTGTCGGTCCGAATCCCGCCGCGGCTTCCTGTTTATGTTGACTCTTTTTTATTTGCACGCTTGTCATTAAGCTGCTGTGGCCCGAGGGTGTCTTGCTCAAGGGCCGTCCCCAGGTGAGAGTGCAGTCATTGGGGTTTGAACCCGGAACCTCTCAGCTGGGAAAGGAACTCTGACCACGACCCTAACCCCTCCTTGTTTCTGGTCGCTGTGTCTTTGAGAACTTGTAGTGTATATGGTTCTGCGTGTTCCCCTTCAGCACATCATTCTGGTGGAGTAATACTCAGGGGTTCTACAGGAACCCTTCCACTGAGGTCAGATACAGTGAGCAGGTCTTTCCAACACCGAGGACGGCATGGTGGAGCGAGGTGGCAGCTTGAGAAGGACTGTACTGAATGTACTGTTCACATTGAATTAGAGAATACACTCTGCAATTGATTGCCGCTACAAACCCAATATTCAAGCTGCAACCGCAGGCATTCTCCCAGTATTATGTAATGGAACCTAAGGACCAACCTGCCAAAACCAAACGCAGTCGGCCCCAGCTAGGTTATAGGCTATTATTCTTAATGACCGGGTGAATCGTAAGTTTAAGAACAATCTAGACCCCAAAAAACGATTCTTTCTTTGGGAATGGAAATTAAAGTGCAGCAACATGGTGTAGTCCAGAGTCATGCTGAACGGAACAATGTGCGACACGGCGGACGTTAGCACCCTTTCAGGACGGAACCCGTGGAACCACTCGCTCTATGCCGCTCATAGAACGTCTCCAGACTCCAGCGTGCCGGGTCCCGACTTAGGTTGGAACCTCAGGTCGTCTCACTGGAGCTGCAGTAGGTCATCTCACAGGGGCTGCAGTAGGCCATCTCCCTAGAGCTGCAGTAGGTCGTCTCACTACAGCTGCGGTAGGCCATCTCACTAGAGCTGCGGTAGGCCATCTCACTAGAGCTGCAGTAGGTCATCTCACAGGGGCTGCAGTAGGCCATCTCACTAGAGCTGCAGTAGGCCAATCTCACTAGAGCTGCAGTAGGTCATCTCACAGGGGCTGCAGTAGGCCATCTCACTAGAGCTGCAGTAGGTCGTCTCACAGGGGCTGCAGTAGGCCATCTCACTAAAGCTGCAGTAGGTCGTCTCACAGGGGCTGCAGTAGGCCGTCTCAATAGAGCTGCGGTAGGCCATCTCACTAGAGCTGCAGTAGGTCGTCTCACAGGGGCTGCAGTAGGCCGTCTCAATAGAGCTGCGGTAGGCCATCTCACTAGAGCTGCAGTAGGTCGTCTCACAGGGGCTGCAGTAGGCCATCTCAATAGAGCTGCGGTAGGCCATCTCACTAGAGCTGCAGTAGGTCGTCTCACAGGGGCTGCAGTAGGCCATCTCACTAGAGCCCTGCCTCGCTGAGGCAATTACACAGCTTATCCAGATGTGTCCGCCACCACCGGGAGGAGGAGGAGGATGAAGAGGAGGAAGAGGAGCAGCCGGCTGGTGTTAGGGAAGCGTGGGCGTCTGAGAATGTGGGCATGTATGTGTGTGAGCGTGTGTGTGTGTGTGTGTGTGTGTGTGTGTGTGTGTGTGTGTGTGTGTGTGTGTGTGTGTGTGTGTGTGTGTGTGTGTGTGTGTGTGTGTGTGTGTGTGTGTGTGTGTGTGTGTGTGTGTGTGTGTGTGTGTGTGTGTGTGTGTGTGTGTGTGTGTGTGTGTGTGTGTGTGTGTGTGTGTGTGTGTGTGTCTCAGTGTGTGTGTGTGCGTGTGTGTGTGTGTGTGTGTGTGGGTGGGTGTGTGATCGCGTATGTGCGCC
>OMKQ01097327.1:0-12819 GCA_900302335.1 Phycis phycis
CGGCCAACATTACCCTCCACAACAGTGGTAAGTGAGGCCACGGTGCCTCCGACACTGCCGGTGACCACCTTTCCGCCCGTGACCACTACTGTCCCCGTGGTGGTGATTGAGACCACCACGGCACCGGTGGAGACCGCCACTCCTGTGATGCTACCGGTCAGTACCCCGAGCGGCACCATCACCACCGTCAGTCCTGTGGAGTCAGGTAGAATATTCCAAGTCAGGTTTGCTTTTCCGAAACCCACGTCAATGTTTCCCAATGCTTTGCAATTTATCTTCCTGTTTGATTTGACAAATGACAGGGGAACATTTGCACATGGAATTGGTGTCAAGGGAAAAGTTTTGATTAGAACATGTAAAGAAATGTGTTGTGTGTGTGGGGGGAGATGTAAAACATTAGATTGACATAACCAACCATACAACAATTACAGTATGGGATTTTCAGACTTCCATACCAAAGTAAATTTAAACTTTGCATATAGGACTACGGGATCGCTTTCAGAACCAAAATCCAAAGTCCATCCCAATGTTGATTTCCAAGTCCATCAACTGCCGCAATCACCGAAGCATATTTAGTGTCGTATATGTTGTCTTGTCCAATGTCAATTTAAAAGGCATTAGACAGTGATTTGAAAGGCAGCTTCCACCACTGCTCAATTAAATGGCCACAAATAATATTTTTTATCTTTAAAATGTTGAAGAATTCTTTCTGACAAACATCTTGGGGAACCATTAAAAGCTGGCTACAGTATGCCCTCTAAGACATACTGTATCATTTTAATTGAAACCTCACAAGTTCCTGTCAATTGTAATGTTTGAAAACTTACAAGCTTGTTAACACTATTTGTTTTAATCTTCTTTAGGCTGTTCACTGCCCTTTTAATTGTTTTTAACACAATTATTCTATTTGTGAAAGATGTCATGCAATCTACAATGTCAATGTTTCACAATTTTTGCAAACACAGTTCATAATTCAAAGAGACTCAAGGCGATGCCTGTGATTGGTTGCCATAGAAACAGATTCTCAGTGCAGGAGTCGTCCCTTGGATCTGGTGTTCATCATTGACAGCTCTCGCAGCGTGCGTCCCGGCGAATTTGAGAAGGTCAAGATCTTCCTGGCCGACATGGTGGACACGCTGGACGTGGGACCCGACGCCACCCGGGTGGCAATGGTCAACTACGCCAGCACCGTCAAGATCGAATTCCTGCTCAAGGACCACCTGAACAAGCCCGACATGAAGCGCGCCATCTCCCGCATCGAGCCCCTGGCCGCCGGCACCATGACGGGACTCGCCATCAAGACGGCCGTGGACGAGGCCTTCACCGAGCAGTCCGGCGCCCGCCCGCGCTCCCGCAAGATCTCCAAGGTGGCCATCATCGTCACGGACGGGAGGCCCCAGGACCAGGTGGAGGACGTGTCGGCCTCCGCCCGGGCCGCAGGCATCGAGATCTACGCCGTGGGGGTGGACCGCGCCGACATGCGCTCCCTGCAGCTGATGGCGAGCATCCCCCTGGAGGAGCACGTCTTCTACGTGGAGACCTACGGCGTCATCGAGAAGCTGACCTCCAAGTTCCGAGAGACCCTGTGCGGTAGGACTTTGAAGGCGGGGCGCGCGGCACGCCAGGGGGCGCGGGGCTCATGGGTTACGGAGGAGACCATTCTCCTGTTAACCTTAAAGCTATTCCTCCTGAGGAACGCTTGCAGTTTGCAGGGCGATGATCATGCTCATTACGGATCATTGAAGGAAACTAATAATAATTTCACCTGCAACTGTACACTAACTGTAGCCGAACGTTAACAATGGAACTAAGGGCAAAGTGACCTCATGATGTGGAAGAAGAGAAAAGCACAAGACCACATGTCGTGATGCGCACATGGAGTGCAGATGTGCGAGCTAGCACTGGCTTGTAGTTGCTAACTCAAGCCCAGCGGAAAGTATCGGGGCCTAAAATGGTCCTCAACTTTCACCTTCTTTTTTTAACAGCAGAAAAGAAAGAATGGTACTCTGTCATTAGGTAAACACAGAGACAGCTTCAAAGGACCTAACCTAACCAAAGCATCGTCACCAAGAATATGCTTTGAAATCTTTGCTAAGCGTACAATGACCATAACTCCATAGAACTTTGTTTATCCAAATTACAAATGGCTGACAGTTGGAGAGACGAAAATAAAAAGACACATAGACAAAATACATTAAAGGAAATAAAAAATAAAAAATTCTTATTGTTGAGATAATATTGCCACCTTTACAGCATAGCCAAGTGTTGGATAAACAAGGTCCTACAGAAGTTATGTCGACTGGCTGGTTCAGATGAATCAATGTTAAGTGTACAAGGTTCAATGACGTTTCTCACTCGTGTTTTCACTCCTGTTGTCCAACACGCGGTAAGCCTTATCAGTATGCAAATTAGATGTGGCTGAAATGTGCTGACGGTTCGAGGCGGTTGCCTCTGGGCTTCCTCTCCAGAGACACAAAGGTGCACTGTTCTGCCGGCTACGCTTCCACCGCTGCGTAGATAAGCCCCCCAGAGGGGCTCGCTTCCTCAAGATGGCGCTTGATGGGCATGGGGGAAAAAAACGTCCCATGTCCATGTGTCTGAATAAATATGTTATTCTAGGGCAGTGCCGTAGCGTACATCAAAATATGCTTTTCTATAGATTATCAATCCTTCCAGGGATGGTACTGAGGTAAATTAGGTATGCCTTTATGGACATCCGTGGAACATCCGGATTGGTTAACGGTAACACGTGTGTCGCCAAATTTTACACTGGAAAAGTCTCATCACCCACCTTCATCACACCAAGGTGCCGCCATCTTGGCGGCGCCTCCTAATCCTGGCTTATTCCAGGTGTGGACCCCTGCGCCATGGGACACCACTGCGATCACATATGCGTCAACAGCAACGCCTCCTATTACTGCAAGTGCCGGAACGGTTATATCTTGAACACGGACAAGAAAACATGTTCCATGAAACGTAAGAACCTAATGGGGCCCTGCTTAACGGCGCCATGTGTATAGAAACGATCCTACAAACATTTAAAGACAATCTGAATTGCTGATGTGATACTTATGCAGGTTAGAGATGTGCCCATTACAGCTTTAAAAAAAAAAAACCCAATGCTTTAAATGAATAATAATTTCATTGGCGTGAATGGAAGTGCTTCCAAACATCCAATTTGATTGAAGCAATTCAGCTTGACAACTTTGATTGACTGTTGTGGTTTCCCAGTTGTTGGACAATGTGTGTGTGTGGCACTCACACGATATGCGCTAGATTTAGTTGAGAACACATGAGAAACAGTAAGCTTTCAACAGCACGTCTGTTCAGTCGGGACAACGTACAGAATGCTGATGGTAAATTTGTAGATACAAAGTCATTCTGGATTGTACTGTATAAGATATATGGGAGGGTTATATTTTTCACATCATCTTCTTTCACATCTACCTTGAAAATAATAACATTTTAGTCAGGCACGTGTAAAAAAAATATTGTCTGTATACATGAACTGCACGTGTGTTTGTTGTTGTTTTCGTGCTCTTGACCTGTGTGTGTGACCGTTCTGTTGCGCGGATGTGAAACGTGTGCTTCGTCCTGCTGAAGAGGTGAAAGCTGCTGTGGTGGAGGACCCCTGCAAGTGTGAGGCCAGACTGGCGTTCCAGAAGCAGACGCAGAGTGCCATCCAGCAACTCACTGCTAAACATATCCTTCCGTCCACTTCCCGCTGGCATGTCTGAACCACTACGGGTATAATCCCCGATGTTCACAGCCCTCTTGCAGGCACCCTTGGGCAAGGTTGAATATTTGTTTTTATTTTTATTTTTTACAAAAAACATTTACATTGAGCAAGGTTGACTAAATCCCCACCTGCTCCTTAATAACGTGTGTGAATTCACTCGAAGTGAATGGCAATACATGGGAAGGAGTACTGTGTTGATAAACCGCAATGTCCTCTATGTAGGTGCCCCCCATCTATCAAAACAATCAAAACAGTCAATGGTGAGAAAATACGAACAACCCGTACAGTGTGACGCATGTTAACGTCAGACTGAATCCCCCATTGACCGTGTTTCATAACACCACCACAGAGAACGTGTGAATAGCCTTGACTGCTCTCACTCAGCGATGTCACCGGAAGGGTGAAGCAGCTGGAGAGCGCGTTGGGCCACGCTTAAGGTGGACATCCAGTCGGTGAGTGAGGCGTGCTCTTCTCACGGCTGTTTGGCGGTTGGACAAACAAAAGCAAAAACGCCACCCGGTTTGACCCGGTGTTTATTATCCACAGACCCGCCGGCCGGCGTGCATCCTGTCGGAGGCGAGGACACGGGCCACTGCGAGCCCGGCATGCGGTCCATCCTACTTCCTGTGTCTATGGTCAGAACTACAGCCGGCCATACAGAGCTACTGTGTTACCAATTGATACATTTGGTTCGTTTTTTGGTATTCATAATTATTATTCATGTTGCTGTTGCAAGTGGTATAATATTCCACGTAATTCCTTAAATATATACAGTACATATATACAGTGTATTAGGTTTGAAAAACATACTAGTTTGAATAGCCAGCATTTAACAAAACCATTAACAAAGGTATATTATTTCTGATGTTAGAATGTACTTTCTTTCAAATTTGTGTCATTCTTGTTTCTTTATTAAAAAATTATTTACTGCATTTGTTAAATATATCTGAATTATTTAGGTTAACAATATGTTGTTGACAGTTGCTTTATTTACAACTTTATTATAGTTCTCTGCTTTTTCTTGTATTTTTTGGATAATTGCAATACATTATTCTCTTTCCTATTCACTATTATCGTATATTCTTAAAGAACTAATATAATTTTGTCGTTAATCATTTAAGCTCCTCTATAGTTTTTACACTGATTGTTTTTTCTGTCTTTCCTTCTTATTAATATTCTGAAAAGTTATGACATTAAATTTGTATCGTTTTTTTCAACCTTAAACAGCAACATGTTTGTCGTGTACGGTTTCAAATGAATTAAACAGTAATACCAGACCATTGACCTCTGTATGTTTCATGGGATCATTCCTTATTGAATGGATAGAACTGAACAGTCAGGTAATCTCCTCTATTTAACTAAAGGAGGCTCTTACTATTTGCCTGTTATGTTGCTGCAACTGTAATGCCGTTGAATTTCTACAGCGCTGTCCCATGCAAAGCTGACCTCCTATGTCTCCACCGTGTCTTCCTGAAGCCTGCACGCCAATATTGACAGTAAATACCCTGCCACAGTGCAGATGTATGTCCTGACAGCGTGTCAAAATGTACCATAGATCTACGGCAAAGCCTCCCGGAGAACCAGAGGTCGGTGAGAAAGATCAATGGCGGTGGCTGACGAAACTGCGAGTCTGCTGCCTTTCCCTTTCGAACCTCAGTGTCACATGTGTCTGCCATTCAACCCGCAGCACACGGCAGGATTCCAAATGCTTCCGATACCATGAAAACAGGACCGTTCAGGGGTTGAGGAGCCTTTACATGTGAGTTGTAAACTCCTGCCCTGGCTCCTGAGCCCCACCGAACAGTGAATTCTATAACACTTGAAACTTTTACAAACACTGGGAACGCACATATGTTCATATTTGCCTTTAAACACCACAGACAACAGAACTGTGTCTGCTCTGTGCCGGTGTGAGGCCCATGAGTCAACACACCCGACGTTTACCTCGAGTCTGGCTCGAACCCACCCTCCACCCGCTCTCATCGTCCAGCCAGCTGTTGTCTGTTTGTTTGCTGTTCCAGTGGCCTTCTTGGATAGCACAGCACACACGGAAACACACAAAGGTGAAGTCAAACGAACGGATCAATGGAGACCAATGGGTGTGACACGCCTTCACAATGTTTACATGTGAACTGTAAACAAGGGTGGGTTGAATAGGAAAAAAAATGACCCGCATTGTCCCGTTTTATTGTGAGCAGGCTCAGTTAAAGATTGCAATGGGTTCGGCTTACATTGACAGAATCATTAGTGTGAAAGATTGTCTAGTTGGTTCTGTAAGGGAGAAGTCATGTAGTAGGTGACGTTATCCACGTGAAACATGCTTCTCATTGTAATTTTAGAGTTTTCTCCAGATGCAGAAGTTAAGACTTGAGGACACCCTAAACAGGCATAAAGACGTTTGATTACCATTATTTCTAATTCTTCTCTATAGAGGAGAGCAGTTTATAGATACTGACTTCCATATATAAGAAGTGAAAATGTTGTAGCATCAGATACAATAACAATGCATATATTTCTAAACCTGTGTCTTGCAGTGTGTTTGTGTTGTTGAGAGACAAATCACAGATGGGGATTCCTTTGCATTCCCCACTTGAGACACGTGAGAGTCTTCCTGACCGGGGCAAGGAGACCACGTTTTGGGTGGGGATTTGCGTTGCGTGCACGTGCAAGAAGTGCTGCTAGGATGCCGCGGTGCTGCTCAGGGTACAAAAAAGGCTGCATGACGTTATGATAAATGTTTGGTCTGGTTCCGCCTCAAACCGACAGGACTTTTATCCTCCGTGTGAAGTCTCTCAGCAAACCGCAATATTTGAACTTATAGAATAGACGCCAACTACTGGGACTTTGAGAACAAGATTTGGGTGGACGAGTAATATTTGCCTAAATATAGATATTTATTTAGCTGTCTACAATGTCTATGGTTAACTAGAAAGGGATACATTGATCTTTTTTGATACAGCATAAATAGAAAGCTCTTTAACGTTATCTTAGCGGCCTACATTTGTTGTGTTTAAGGCTGCAGTGTCAACGATACACACATAAATGTTACCACATTCAACTGTGGCCTCTTTGCTATTTAAGAATGATTATCCGCAAGCGTTTGCATCTCTTGGCAGGTGGAAAGCCTTGATGCCATTCAGACAAATCTCAGCAATGTAATGTCGTCAACAGAGAATGAGAGCCATCTTTCCACTGCGGCTCAGTGAATATAAAGGTTACAGTGTTCACTCTCACCGTTTGTCCGGCCTCCCTGACTTAGTGAACAGCCTGCAGCACACACAGAAGCTGATAATGTGTGTGGCATGAAGAAAAACGCCCACTGAATAACCTATAGCTATAACCTATAGACGAGGTACTCACATGAGAGAACGTTCAAGAATTTCCTGTCGGCTTATGGGAATGTCTTGTTGTTTTCGGTTCGCTGCAGCGTATTAATGACATTGTGGATTTAGCTTGCAATGTTGACCTTTAAGTGTAAACAGCATAACACCATGACTTGGCTGACAACAATATACGAAATCTCCTAAAACAGGTTTTATGGTTTGTTTTGTCTCTGGATGTTATCTCTTGTTGATTTTAACACCTTGGAATTCTTTCCATGACCCAATAGGCGCACTGTAGGCACAAACAATATGACACACAGCTGGATGTTTTACAGATGGACAGAAGGAATCTGAATGTTAAATGCTAAATATTTCCTTTGAAAGGGAAACGGCGGAGCCCCATTTCTTTCCACACATCACTGTTAATATTCTCTTCCAATGTATGTCTCAATGCCTTTTTTCAAGGAAATGTCAAGCTAGGCTTTGGATTTAGACATGTATTTTGTTCAATTTGGGAATTCATTAGTTTGCTGAAAAAAAAATCCACTATATATATCTGTTTTAAAGCTCAGATATATCAGTTGGGATAACTGACTTATCACCTAAATTTTTTCACGTTGCAAAATGTTGGTTATATTTAGGAAAATGAGAGCTTCTCACTGAAGAAGTACGTTTAAGGGCATTATAGTTAATTGTAAGTAGTCCAAAGTTCTGTTAAGCAGCATTGTAACATAATAGACTCAAGCAAGATAGCTATGTTTTACGGCCTTGATAGCGAGGTGTATGAGACATAACAGATACTTGAGGCTAGTCATGCTAAAGGACAGCATGACATCTTTGCTGTAGTTTCAAACATGGGCCTGGACGTAATGCTATTACCTCACAATGCACTCTGTAGTATCATAGGCCTACTGTGCAGAATGATCAAGGAGGATTTCTTGTCGTCGGATATACATTGATTCATGTAGGGCTATAGATCTACAATTTATTGAATTGTACATTCATGAAATAATCAGACGTAAATCACCGAACCCCCAAGTGCGTGTGCGTAGTTGCTTGTGCGTGTAGTTGCGTTTGCGTGCGCACGAGAGAGAGACAATTCTGCCACCGTCTGGTTGTTTTTCAGAAACAACATAGTAACAGACAATCGGTCAACATAGCTCAGTGGCTTTCTTTTATTGTGCATTGTTTATTTTATTGTTTGTACCATCGGATTCTCTGTTACTATGTATTTATCCTAATTAATAACTTAACTGGCTATATTTATGTTTGATAGAGTCGTACGCCCACAGCGTCGTGTGCTTCAAAGAAACGTAGGAGTGACAGCGACCTCTCTGTCGTCACATCCGGTACATCCTGACGAGAAACCGGAAGGTGCTTTATACATGGAAACTCACTCTGAAATCCTTGACAATGCTCACTCGGAGTTTAGAAAACGTAATTTTGAACTGGCGGAAGAACTCTATACAAAGTTCATTTCTGCATGTTCACAGAAAAGGTAATGATCTTTCAAGCATGAATGAGCAGCCTTCGGCTACCTTTTTAGTAGCGTGTATCTGGCAAAGTGAAACTGTTGCATTTTTGTGATAATAACGTTGATTTAGAAAAATGATAGTTCAAACAATTATTTTATATTTGCAGGGTATGTGAGGCAAATGACCTGGCCACTGCATACAACAACCGTGGACAAGTACAATATCTGAGGGTGAATTTTCATGAAGCAATTGAGGACTACACTAAGGCAATACTCGTCGATGGTTCTTTTGAAATACCCTTCTACAACAGAGGACTCATTCACTACAGATTAGGTATGACATCGTTGGTTTAATAGTTACTGTTAGCTACTGTATCGCTATACTAATGTTACGGGTGGATTTCTTTGTACTATCTTCAACACTAGATGGCGCAATGCATTCATATACGTCTACATGATGTGTTAAACGCATTAATTTCTGCCACGATATATGCAAATCCCTAAAATGTACATTTATCCTCCAGGTTTTTTTGAAGAAGCAAGGAGAGACTTTGAGCAAGTTCTAAAGCTCAATCCAGATTTTGAAGAGGCGAAAGTCAGTCTACTGCAGACGCGTCAAGACGAGGAGCACAGAATGAACCGGGGATACTAACAAAATACAAAATACTAACTACTTGTTTTTCACCGTAATTTATGTTGATTGTCATTTTCATTTTCATTTAAATTAAATTATTGTCAATGTGAATTTGTTTTTGTGATTATTTTACAGAGTTTAATGTTGAGATTATTGTATATACACAATAATACAAGATGTATAACTTGACCTGGGTTTTCTAAACTAAAGAACCAACAGCTAAGTGTAAATATTTTGTAATTCCAAAACAAAAGATGTACAGCCTTCGTGTTACATTTGTCTTACATCGCCACACCACATCAGTCCCGCTTAAGTCAATGTAACCAAAAACAACGACCCTAAATTAGTAATGCTGCCTAATATCCCACAAAGCAGTTTGTTTGGGTATGTGGGCTATTTAAGCAACACAGCGGGCCATTTCTTGCACGTTATTTAAGGCTATGAGGGTTTTTTTTTTAGTTGGCTATTCCGCGGGGACAATAATGACGGTTTTTTTTTAATTCAGACTACGGCAATCTCGAATCCGGGACTTAATTGATCAACGGTAACGCGGACGTGGAACGCAGACCCGAGAATGTCTGATTACCGCAGTTTACAACAGCTGTTGGAGGAGCGCTTTCATCAGACACTGCTGCTGTTTTTTTTTTTTTTTGTTTTTTTAGCTTGAACTGAGCTTGAACTGCCTGTCGCTTGTCATTATGAAGATAGACTCGAGTTTGTAAGTATTTGTTTTTTTCCCCAGACGTTTTCCTTTTGAGTTATTGACTCACGTTGAAATACATTTTGAGTTCATGTCATGACCTTCGTTTCCGAGGGTGTTATGGAATTTGATGGCGGCGCTAGTCGTCGCAGGTCACGCAAAGCTGAATCGGAAAACTATCAAACAGCCAAGTAAAGCAATTTCTTGCTACAAATATCTTATTGCCAGAGGTTGGGCTATGGACTGCACCTAAAATACTTATGCCTCCAATAGATGCTGGTTTACAGTCAGACTGTGTGGGCAGCCACATGAGGCTGACATTGGACAAAGTTCTAGCTGTGGGTAACCAACTTGAAATTGAAGCTACCAGTAAGAGAGATGTGCAAGATTATTATTATTATTATTATTATTATTATCAGTATTATTTATACATGGATTTTATATATTAAAGAGAAATTAGAGGTATTCATTAACTGCATAATTGGTTAGGTAAATGTTGACAATACATTTTAATATCTGAAGTTTGATTTAACATTAAAAATGTCCTGTTCTACCAGATGGCTCTGAACATATATTATTGACACCAGCCTTGGCTGCTAAATGTGGATATAGCAAAGAATCTGACCCATGGGGCAACATGAGAATCTACACATCCTTGATGGGCTGCTATGTTGACAACACAGTATGTTCAAATAAAATAATTTAAAATGCCAGATATTGGGGGCGAAAACAGCCTTCTTCTAAAAGAAAATCATCATCATCATCGTTGTTGTTAAAAAGAAAATGCCAACTTTTTATTTTTTCGCTAGGGTGATGCATTGTTCAATATTGGATTAAGGTTCCAAATGTACAGCGAAGGGACATTGGATGTTGTTACTTATGACGTCACAAAGAAATGCAGCTACTCTGCTTGGGCTTTCACGGAGATAGTTTGTGACCGAAACTACATGGAAGTAGGTCCCTTGCTGGTCCCTTGCTGTCCCTTGCTGATTATAAAGTATGATTTTTCTGTTTTTGTTTTGAATTCACAATGTTTTATTAATTAATTTAATTAGGTCTCCAAATACATGGGCCAGCATGAAACAACCCCTCAAACAAAAGGCCACGCTGTGAACCTAAAGGATGACTTGAACAACAACGCCATGCAGTCTGTATGTTAATAAAGCACCAATATTACTTTTATTTCTTTATTAAAAGTTTTGCATGGGAATCTACCTCGCAATGTTTCTTTTGTCTTCAGGTCAATGACACAGCCTATGGCATCTGGAAGATGACATTTTACACCCCTGAGCCAACAATGATGATGCTGGATGAGGTTCACCAGGCTGGCTATGGTGCCATGACTACCCCTAATCGACTGGTTGTGCGAAGCCCATACAACACTGCACAGACCTACTCGGAGGACGTAGGAGTTGACCGAAAAATGGTACCAAGATTTTGGCATTTGTTTAAATTATCCTCTAATGACTTTTTACTTATTTTTATTTTCTTAGGTGGCTGGAGTCCCGATGGAGGTTGTCAAAGTGGGAGCTTACTTCACCACTCCACAGGGTCTTAGAATTGTGGATTTGACTGCTGCTTGTCCGACTGGTGAGTGTCCAGTCAATGGTGGAGGCTAACTTGATACTGCTACCTCATCTCCTTTGACTGGCTTGTGGAAAGTGCTACTATGCACCAATAATAAGTTGACCTTGTTCCATCAATAACAGGGGGTGTCACCATTGCTGACGGCATGATCTCATGGAAGATTCCACGCTACATTACACCCGTGTTGAACGGCAGGGTGAAAATTCTGGAAATGCACATGGGCATTAACGGCCAACGGTTGGATAAAGCTCAGATGGTTTCCAGAGGCTATACACTGTCTTCTACAGAATATCACATAGTCATGGAGCTCCCGATAGGCTCCCCTGATGGTTACTTCAAGGTTCGACTCTGGCATGTAGCAGGAAATGCATCATAGTGGGTCACAGGCCAGTGGTGTTGTCTTTAAACTGTGTGGATTATTGCAGAGCCATGCTCCAGATTACCAGTACCACCTCACCTATACCGTGGAACCCATGCTTGAGTTGCTGTGGACTGCAAAGGACTCTCAGTCTGACACAAGATATAAGGTTCTCTTCCCAATCACAACCCCTTTGATGCTCTGGTATCCAGATATTGTCGACGGCAAGTCTACTCTTTATGAAAATCTTTTAGATGCTGGCAAAAATGTATTGCATGTCTTTTTTGACTATGCTGAAGGATGTGTATCTTTTTAGAAACTATTCCAGAAGACAGGATGTTTAAGGTGCGGTTTGGCACATTGCTGCATGATGTCAGATTGGTCAACATCACCTTCTCAACTGGTGTTCTGTCAGTTGCGGAGTGCAATGCCAAAGGGTTCCTTCAAGAACAAAAGTACTCCAATGGCTCAAAGACTTATCTGCTACAAGTGCCCTTCTCTGACAGCGTTGTTTTAAAACATGTAAGCTGGTTTGTTGATGACTTTGGAAAATTATTTACTCATCAAGGCTGCTGTCTAACTGAGCCCTTATCTCTGCAGAATCCAGAGCCCTTGGTTACTGGCTACTTCCTTCCACTAACCTACGGGTTTATGGTCCTGCTAGAAGAGACTCCATTTTCCTACTCCCTTGCGGTGGAAGCATCACTGCATGACGTTGGCAAGTTCTCTTCCAGCTTATAAAACCCTAATTTTAAAGCACTCCTGCTTGTACTTGCAATACAGCTTGGGTAACTACGACTTCTCTTTAGTTCTTCCCAGTGTCTTTGGCACATGCAATGACGGGACGTTCTACGTCACTGTGGAATATGGGAGTCAGGGACGCAACTTTGAGACGATGATTGGTACACAGATGCTGACGCCTGAGCTCGCTAGAGTCTATGGTCTGACTGAAAATGGAACGCACTTCAGCCTTTCCTTGCCATACACATCCCTGGATGTCGCTT
>OMKQ01097336.1:0-10276 GCA_900302335.1 Phycis phycis
GACACAAAACCTTGGTAGGTTACTGTTGAGCTCTTTGACACCAGCTTCTGCCATGGATTGGATCTGATAAATGGTTGATGGCTGATAAAGTGATTCCCTCCCCATGAGCATCCGATAAAGGCGAGTGATTCCATCTTAATAGTGATCTGATAAATGGTACTGATTACCTCTCAATAGTGAAGGAAGGTGCCCACTTGATAACCCCAATGATGTGCCGCATACTGTTTTTGGCTAGGCTAGGTAATGGGTGAATGGTGCCACCTGAGGAATGACTCTGTAGATTTATGATGGCGTAGCCTGATGTCTGCTATGGTGTTGCACCTAATGGTGGTTATGTCACTCGTGTGTTGTATGCTTGGTTTTGTTGGTTTTATCTGAGCTGGCCTTCTATGTGTGTTTACCGTGGATGATGGCACAAGGGATAGTAACATCTTGTCCTGTGTATTAATGAATGTAAGTACACAACTCATGCAATCATGTAACGTACGTGTAGTTGTTTGTAGATATTTTCAAATGTTACTTTTTGTAATGTGTGTCAAAATTCTATCGACTACCGAAAACACCAAATCTTTTTGCAGAGGCTACACAAACGTATGCCACCTCATTGTTCTTTGCATTGAAGAAATATTGAACATTATTTCGTAGTAGTTCCAATCAATATGGCAATAAAAACAAAAAAGGATTAAATAGAAAATATGCTCCATTGAGGGTTCCAATCAAGTTCTAGATGCTGTTGGTGAATTATGAGTTCTAACCTGCTGAAACATTCTAACCTGATGTTCGATAAGTTTGATATGTTTATCCAAGGGGTTTATTGCCATACACCTCAAAGATGGGTCTAATGGCCTTTGCACATTTTTATTTTTTTTTTCAAATAAAATGCAATGACTTAAGGCAATACATAAAGCTGCAGTTCCCAAATCGTATTCGATAACGTAGACGAAAATGGCATCTCCACCCCAAAAAAGTGGTGATTATGAGTGGAGGTGTAAGAGTGTGGGTCTCCCAACATCTAGAAGGGTGGTATTCCTGGTTGATCAACAGACCAATAGACCAACAAAACTCTCAGAACTTAATAAGATCACCATGTTCAACCAAGACTTCTTTTCCATGTTATATCTTTCACACTTCTTTTCTTTTTTTACAGATATAGCAAAACAGCAAGCAATCTTCCAACCATGATTCCTTAGCCCTTAACACAACATTATATAACAATATATTTTGAAAAGAGCAGAGTAACATTAATCTATACAGAATATATGCATCTTCAATCCACACAAATGTAATGAAATATATAACGCGCTGTGATATTTATACCCCATTTAACACAACAAAGGACACGTCAACAGAAAATAAATTTGGAAGTATGTTCAAAGTTAGAAAAAAAAGTAAACAAAATGAATACTGAATGCATCACAACAAAAAGACTAAACTACGTGCATTCAATATGCTGCTTGTAGCCTCACCTGCTTGATGTTTGCCATTTATTGCCTGACACTAAAAGAGTTCAGCAATAGCTGCATAAAAGAAATCCCTGAGGGAGATGAGATTGAACATTCATGAAGTTAAAACCCACACCATATAAATACACATTCAAGAGTACGTCAGGGAGCATGATGGAAAGGCCATCTGAGTAACTTTCACCTCTCCAAAATAAAAAAGCAGACAACTAAAAAGGTTTCTGTTTCGGTGTAAACCCGATTAGTTCAACTTAAAGTTGAACTAAGTTGAACTAAACTTGAGTTCCTGTTTAAAGTATTCCATTCCCTTAAAGTACCCAACCGAAAACTAAAACTAGACAAGCTGCTAGTGATGAATGAGACTGAACTTGAAGACAAAATGTGGATAAAACTTAGAGAGCATAACCCTGAGCACTCACTCTCAACGGCCTCCTACTCAGATTCATTTGGAATTCATTCAGTCATATATTTTTTTTTTAAATGGAGAATCCAAAAATGCTTTCAGGTAAAAGTGTGCAAGCCATTTTTGTAAAAAATGTGGATTATACTCAAAGGGACAAAAACAATTTCTTTAGCTATCCCATCCATTTTCATCCAATGCAAATATCAAAAATGGGCGGAGCAAGAACAGAATGAAAAATTAAAATTTGAGTTGGGCCTTCAACCTCTTCGACGGCCTCGGACCCTCGCTGTCCTGAGCCCAGCTTTTCTTCAGCGGGGTCAGCTCGGGGGCATTCACGTCTCCATCCTAGAACAAAGAAAGAGACAGACCTTTAAAGACGAGACCAAACAGGCCACACCCACAACATGTTAACATGCCAACATGGGATTTGGACGCATGGAAAAATGGAATAACCTAAAATAAAATAAATCCTCTATCCACGCAGTGACACAGGAACACTCCCGTTTGAAAAGATTGAATCACAACTTCAGGCGTTACAAATTTCTAAACATGTTTGACTTCAAAAATATGACATTATCCTCTTTTGGGGGGAATCAAGAGGTGCTGTAGGTCAGACTTGATGGCTTTTACATCAGTGTAATTTCTTTATTAATGGCAATTAATCAGCTATTAGTGAGCAAAATACACAGTTTGGAATTACTTCGTCTTACTCAGCATGAACTCATTCAGATTTACGAGCGATCCCGGCTTCTTTCTCACCAATCGGGGCATCTCTTCGCCGATTGGTTCGGGGAATCCAGCTTCCCGTTTATCACAGGGAATTTCATGAAATGAAACACCTTGGACCCACCGCATGAATAGCCACTAAATGACCCAAAATAAAGGCTTTGCTTCGACTCCTACGGCTTCACTGCTTCACAGGAGTAAAAACCCGTTGGAAACGACTGAACCAAGCGGCGTGATGAAATGAGGGAACGCCATCATTACCTGAGGCTTAGCGAAGTTTTTGTCCATGCACCACTGGACAAAGTGCTTCCTGGCCACGACCAGGCTCCTCTCATCGGTCTTCTTACTGTACACCCGTATCAACTGCTCCAAAAAGTGCTCTGGGAGGAGCTGGGACACCTGCGGACAGGAGACATCCAATCAGAGGCATGCTGCATGCCTCTGATTGGACGCTTGGACTAGCACAATCAGGGACAGACATGTCCAGGTTCAGCAGAGGGTAGGAGTACCGAGAGGAGACCTAGATATATTGAGACATACCACACCTCTACGTTGATAATATTAACAGTAAATAAACTTTTCTAAATCATAAAAGACCGTGGGTTGAAGGTTTCCTGGTTCATTTCAACAGCGACAAGTAATGAAGTAATCAGTATTGAAGAATCATCGCATTAACCATAAAAAAAAAGAAATATTTTCTCTCATACACATATATGTTTACACTGTACAATGCTTTCAAAAATAATTGTTCAACAGTCAAGTTCTGACCTGGTTCTTGCGGATCTGGATGGCCTTGTTGGGGTCACTCTTGCAGTAAAAACGTACGTTATTGATGGGATTCTTCTCCTTCATGCCATAGTCGATGGAAATGACCTAGGGGGCCCAGGGGGAGACATTTGACCTTTTACATCACAACCGCCACAGTACCTTATACAGTTGATCAAAGGAACAAAAATAAAGGCTGTGTTTTCAACGTCATGCATTTGTCGCAATCACAGTTGCGTGTAAGCATGATGTGCAGTGAACTCAATAGTGACAATAGGGTGGAAAAGCAGCATGGTCACCACAGAGCTACAGGAAAGATCACCCACAAACCTCTAAAAAGGGAACCTTTTCAACCAGTTTAGATCTTACTAGCACTACAGGCACTCCATAAATATACGTCACGCCAAGTATCCTGCGTTCGTTTGGTGCACATCTCCCTGTACGCATATGCCTGGTGAAATACAAACCAAAGACATCGCAGGCCAGTATACCAAAGAGCTGTACGATGGAAACAGCCAAAACTGGTTGTGGGAGTACACAACGGCGGTGAATTTTGAGGAACTACATTGTTCGCAATATCAGCCATCTCACACCAAACCATGACAATTCTGCATGCTAGAATGGCTGGCATGAAATTGGAACTGTTCTTAAATGGAAAGAAAAATGGAGAGCGAGCCAAGATGGGTCCGAGACAGAAAATGCTGCTGTTGGTGGCTGCCCTTCCACCGGGCAGACATGGCTTTGCAACATCCAGCCACGTCGAGACACTGGAGTGCGTGGAGACTTTGAGAGACGCTGGAGGGGCAGACTCACGTGCACCACCAGGTCACCCGGCCTCAGGGCGCCGCCGTTCAGCTCGCTGTTCTGGGGCATGGCTCCGGCCACCTCGGCCACCCACTGCTCACGCATCTCCTTCAGGGAAGACGAGAGGAAGGACACCGAGACTGTCACGGATTTGTTGCTCTGGCGCGCACACGCACACACACGCGCGCACGCACGCACGCACACACACACCTCTGTGACTTCGATGGGTCTTTGAGCCTGGGTCTGGCCCACACACTTGTAGAGGCGCCGGCAGACGATGTCACTGAGGATCTCCCTGGCCCCGGCCAGCTCTGGCGAGGACGAGTTGAGGATCTGCTCGAAGACGTGGTCTAAAGAGTGAAAATAATCATTGGTATTTTTGTCTTTAAGAAGAGCCTATTATCCAAAGTGACTGACATTACAGCTTAAAATAAGGAGCAGGTCATGATGAGGCATCTTGCTTAAGGTAGCGGTCCTATTTTTGAAGAAAAAAAAATTGGGGGTTGATATCATCCAAGTGTCAGATTTACTCCAAGTGTTACTGTGTTACTGTAATACCAGCTCAGCCACATTTAAATTCTATCCTCGCCTAAAAAAAAAGTAGTTTTTTGAGTGTCCCCGTGGCTGTGTGTATTCTATTCTAAAGTACATGGAAAAACAACAAAAAATTTGTATTCAGCAGTGTTTTTTGTGGGGTAATACCCAGGCGGAATTCAAAAGGGCCATTTGGAGGCCAATATTATTTTTATATACAATATTGGTTTTTTTGTTAGCAACAATTCAACAATACCACATAAACCAAATAACTTTATTGCAAATAGCCTGTAATTCTTACATTTGTACAATTGTACAAATATACATAATATATGCATAATATGTGAGTGTGCACCAGAAAACTGAGGAAAAACTCTACTCCATTGCTGCGAGCAGGCCCTCTCCCTGCCCTCTACCTTCCTGTATCACGTCAGAAGTGGCATTCTATTGGCTGTAAGGCCTGTGCTTCAGAATTCAGGCGGGCCTCTCCTATTTGTTCTAATTTGCATAACAAAGTCGCGAGTTGTCTCACATGATTGGCCGACAGCGAACCATGCGGTCCAGTTGACTGACACACTATTTAGCCAATAATGAATGAAAAAAAAATAATAATGAATGAATGATTGCAGAATGAAGTGGGATTGCTTGATCTCTTCCTAAGAGTCTATCGGTTACAGTGAGACCCATAGAGTCCTGTATGTAGTCACGCCTCGTCTCGAGTTACAAGCAATCGACCGGACAAACGCTATCGATTTCAATAACTTCGCAGCGTCAACAAACAGTGTTCTATTGATGATTTCCAGAGTTTGGGTGCTTAGATGACTAAATGGCGTGGATAGTTTTGTTTGCTGGACTCTTTCCTTTGTCTGGATACCAAGATTACCATGCTGCGCGTTGTTTTCCAACTTCCAGCTACTTTGAAGGTATGTACCTCATTTCTCGTTTTCCGCACTATTAATGACGAATGAACAAAACTACTTGTGAAACGGCCCGCCTGAGAGCCGTTGAGACTCAACAGGTTTTAAGGACTAGTCTTTCTTCGCTCAAGGGTTAACCCGCCCTTGAGTGAAGAAAGACGATTAGTCTTCAGTGTTGCAAAAGGCGCATGGTTGTTCTGCATCACTATTATGCAAACAGCACCACAGTGTTGGTCTTGGACAACTGTGCATCAGCTCAAGCTCAATCTCACAAAGACTGAGCTTCTCTTCATACCAGGGAAAGACTGCCCTCACAGGGACCTACTGGTCTCGGTCGAGGGTATCACAGTATGTGCCTCACCAACCACAAGGAACCTGGGCGTGATACTCGACAACCAACTGTCCTGCACTGCAAACATCACCGCAGTGACCCGGCCCTGTAGATTTGCTCTCTACAACATCCACAGGATCCGCCCATTCCTCAAGGGAATCGAGGGAAGCGACACAGCTCCTGACCCAAGCACTTGTCATCTCCCGCCTCGACTACTGCAACTCGCTCTTAGCTGCACTCTCTACAACTGCGATAAAACCTTTGCAGTGGATCCAGAATGCTGCAGCACGCCTCGTGTTCAACCGACACAAATTCTCCCACGTGACCCCCCTCTTCCATGACCTTCACTGGCTCCCTGTAGTGGCTCGCATCAAGATGACAGAACTGCCCCTACCACCTCCAAGCGTTAGTGAAACCCCACGTCCCTGCTCGAGCACTCCGCAGAACTACCTCAGCTGGTTGACTGACCTCCATCACTAAAAGGAGGAAAAGGTTGGACGCGAAATCACAACTCTTCTCCGTGAGTACGAGCTCCCTGCCAATGTCAGGACTGCGGAGTCACTCCCCATCTTCCGGAAGAGAATCAAGACTCACTTCTTCAGAGTTCACCTGAACCCTGCATAACATCCATCTTCTACCTCTATTAATAAAAAATAAAATAAAATAACAACCCTACCCTCATACTCTTGTATGTTGTACATCTTGGCACTTAGCCAGAGATGTTGTATACTAGCAATGGTTAACCTAGCAATTGAAATGCTTGAAACTTGTTCTGGTGACTTTCTTACTGTATTAGCAGCAATTAAATGTTTCACCTTCTTATGACGAATGTACTCTTTGTAAGTCGCTCTGGATAAAAGCGTCTGCTATATGCCCTAAATGTAAATGTGTTGTTGTGGAGTGTGTGCGTGATCGGTGGCTGATTGAAGCAGCCTCACCTGGCCCAGACTGATTAGACTCTGGGGATGGGTGAGGCATCGGTGTGCACAAGTTAAACCAACCATCACCACACACTCAGATCTCCTACATGGCAACATGGAGCACCACCTGTATGCATCACCGTCCTCAAACTCTACAATGAACTGGTTTCATCCTGCTCCTCTCCCCTGGTTCTGCAGGAGCCCAATACAAATCAAATACAGCGATGTCTCAATACTCACCAGTGAGCTTTGTGTATGCCTCCATGTCATCCACAGCTCTGGACATTGTGAATATCTTTCCATTTGACCCCTTGAATTGGAGGTGTTTGTCTGCCTTTAAAAACGCCTCTGTGATCCTAGTTAGAAAAATACAACCAAACTCAGTTTGGAATCCAAATGACTGATTATCATGTCAACACCAGTACCTATAGTACCAAGCACAGACGCAGTACTTACATGGTTTCAATAATGTTGCCTACTTTGTGCTGGTAGGCTCTTCTGTGGAGACAGTTTCTTGTGTGGAACATGTCATAAAGATTGCCCACTTCCTGTTGAAGGAATCCCCATAGTTGTGTTTAGTCAAATAAGGGATCATTAGAGAGCTGCTTGAATCTGATTAAAAACAGGAGTCTAGGATCATTGCACCTTGTCTCTGGTACAGATGTGCTTCTCCCCATCAACCTCACACACCCTGGCAAACTTGAGGAAGCGGCGGTAGTCAAAGTTATTCTGGATGTTTAGGTGATAACAGTCTCTGAGAAGAGGAACGGAAAGGATGAATACTTTTACATAATCCTACTTTGGTGTCTCCATTGATTGGTTGATTCAGAGAGACAGATCTTTGGCAGCTGTGGGTGGCTATTCTTCGATTATTCAGTACTGTTTCGTATCTTACATATTGTTTTAAAATGCAATGGTATGAACTCCCCACGCAACAGTTAGCACAACACACAAACAAGGTTAGTGTCCTGAGTAAGGACTGACCTAGCAAAGTAATCCCATTTGTCCACGTCGATGCCGTTCCTTTTGTTGGCCACAACCTCGTAGAGGAAAGACTTCTCCTTTGGACGGCCTTGGTATCGCCACTATAGAGACAGCACAAGGGAACAGTCCATAGAAATTGAAAATTTCTGCAGTTAAGCAGCACACAGGAACTCCCATTTCTGTCTAAGATGGGGTCCAACTGACAATGCCCTGCTATGTGATGTAGCAGGTCTAAGGGGGCTCTGAGAGAGTCCATTTTGTATCAATGGTGGGAGGCGGTTTCTGAACAGTAGGACTGCGCACCAAACAGCATATCTTAGGAGGCAGTGTTTTTGTATGAGGTTGCCTGTAAGAGTCTGCATTCAGACTGACTTCCAAGGCAGCAAGGCGTCACAACGTCATGCTGTGGCCACAATACGGACAGTTGACGCCCGTCAGCTACAATACTACCTGCTTTTTTCTCCACCCTTCTCTTAGTTTGCTTAGGAGTAGCATTATTTGTTGTGGGGAGGGCTGGGTGAGGCTGTACACCTGGAGTGCATTAGGGCCATCAACTAATGCCTGGCACACACTTGAGGATTTTTTACATTTTTAAAAGTGAGAGACCACACAAATCACGATGGATGAAGAAACATTTAACCGTGGCCCCTGACGTTGCCGTTGAGCCAGGGCTTCTGGTTGGGGAATGTGTAGTAGCTTCTAGTGGGGACTACCTTGTCAGTGCAGTGTCAAGTATAATTAGAAACAGAGTCAGTGTATTCATTGATGTCGCCATCAGCTGCAACACAAAACATCTATAGACTCAAAGCAGTCCTTCAGTGCAGCACACATTGTTGGACTACCCTAGGAACTGGTTTATCTTGTTTTAGTCTTTGTCTGTAGCTGGGGGGTAAGAGAACAGAAATGTGGTCAGCTTTGTAGCCACCCTTGAATAGGGAGTAGCAGTGATCCAGAGTCACCTCGCGTAGGAACATCAGAATCAGAATCGATTTATTGTCAAGTAGTTTTCACATACGAGGAATTTGCTTTGGTATATTGGTGCATAACAGACATCAAGAATATTAGAAAGTAGAAGTAAAAAGCAAGTACTGCAAAAGTCAAGAAACATAAATATCCATCCATCCATCCATCCATTTCTTCCGCTTATCCAGGGCCGGGTTGCGGTGGCAGCAGGCTGAGTATGGACCTCCAGACCTCCTTCTCCCCAGCAACGCTTTCCAGTTCGAGGACCGAATGGCTCATATCAACGGCCCTGGTACCCCATACTCCCCTCAGTACCGCCCACAGGATCCCCCGGGGAACACGGTCATCCATAAGCCTCGTCCATATACCTGGCGGAGGTCTCTAAGGCAGTCAAGAAACATAAATATAAAATAAAGTAAAATAAAATAGAAGAGAGGGAGGTGTTTCTAACAGTTTGTGTCCGGAGTGGGAGGGGTCGGCCACAATCTTACCTGCACGCCTCAGGGTCCTGGAGGCGTACAGGTCCTGGAGAGATTGCAGCCAATGACCTTCTCTGCGGAGCGAATGACACGCTGCAGTCTGTCATTGTCCTTGGCAGTGGCAGCAGCGTACCAGATGGTGATGGAGGAGGTGAGGATGGATTCAATGATGGCTGATGTTCAGCTCCCAGCTGATGTTCAGCTCCCACTTGAGGTCCTGGGAGATGATGGTTCCCAGGAAGCGGAAGGACTCCACAGTGTCAACTGGGGAGCCTCTCAGGGTGATGGGGGTGAGTGGGGCTGGGTTCTTCCTAAAGTCCACAACCATCTCCACTGTCTTCACGGCGTTGAGCTCCAAGTTGTTCTGACACCAGATGGTCAATCTCCCACCTGTAGGCGGACTCGTCCCCACCAGAGATGAGCCCAATGAGAGTGGTGTCGTCCGCAAACTTCAGGAGCTTGACAGACTGGTGACTGGAGGTGCAGCTGGTTGGTGTACAGGGAGAAGAGCAGAGGGGAAAGAATGCAGCCTTGAGGGGAACCGATGCTGATGGTCCGGGAGTCAGAGATGTGTTTTCAGCTTCACGTGATGCCTCCTATCAGAAAGGAAGTCTGTAATCCACCTGCAGGTGGAGTCAGGCACGCTCAGCTGGGAGCTTGTCCTGTAGCAGAGCTGGGATGATGGTGTTGAAGGCTAAGATGAAATCCACAAACAGGATCCTGGCGTAGGTTCCTGCGGAGTCCAGGTGTTGGAGGATGTAGTGGAGGGCCATGTTTACTGCATCGTCTAGACCAGGGGTGTCAAACTCATTCCATGGAGGGCCAGGCCGCTGCATGTTTTAGATGTTTCTCTACTCCAACACACCTGATTCTAATGATCAGATCATCATCAAGCTCCGTAGAATTCTGATAACGATCCATTCATTAGAATCAGGTGTGTTGGAGTAGAGAAACATCTAAATCATGCAGGGACACCGGCCCTCCAGGATA
>OMKQ01097339.1:0-11611 GCA_900302335.1 Phycis phycis
TGTTCCCTGTGTCAGGAGCGTGAGCGAGCCATGCCACTGCTGATGCGAGGTTTCCGGGATGCAGCTGAGGAGGGCGGGACCTCCGTGACCGGGGGTCAGACGGTGGTCAACCCTTGGATCATTGTTGGAGGAGTGGCCTCAGTCGTGTGTCAGCCCAATGAGTTCATCATGTAAGGAAGCTGTACATGAAAATGCTGTGAACTCAGAATGCTGTCAAAAATATAAATAATTGTTTATTTTTATCAATTTACAAAATGGTAAGTGAACAAACAAAAGAAAAATCGAAATCAAATCAATATTTGTTGTTGCTACCCTTTGCCTTTAAACTAACATCAATTCTTATAGGTACACTTGCACAAAGTCAGGGACTTATAGTCAGGTGTCAACCAATGATACCAAACAGGTGCTGATTATCATCAATTTCCCATGTAGGTTGAAACAGTCATTATCTGAAACAGAGCTGTGTGTAGGAGGCTTAAGACAGTGTGAGGAACAGCCAAACTCTGCTCCCAAGGTGAGGTTGTGGAAGACCGTATCATGTCATAGGTCATGTCATAGGTCATACACCATGGCAAGAGCACAGCAACAAGACACAAGGTAGTTATACTGCATCAGCAAGGTCTGTCCCAGACACAGACTTCAAAGCAGACGGGTTTCAAGATGTGCTGTTCAAGCTCTTTTGAAGAAGCACAAAGAAACGGTCAACGTTGAGGATCATAGTCACAGTGGTCGGCCAAGGAAACTTAGTGCAGGAGATGAAAAACACATCAAGCTTATTTCCCTTCAACATCAGAAGATGTCCAGCAGTGCCGTCAGCTCAGAACTGGCAGAAACCAGTGGGACCCAGGTATACCCATCTACTGTCTGGAGAAGTCTGGCCAGAAGTGGTCTTCATGGAAGAGTTGCAGCCAAAAAGCCAAACCTCTGACATGGAAACAAGGCCAAGCGACTCAATTATGCACAAAAACATAGGAACTGGGCTGCAGAAAAATGGCAGCAGGTGCTCTGGACTGATGAGTAAACATTTGAAATATTTGGCTGTAGCAGAAGGCAGTTTGTTCGCGGAAGAGCTGGAGAGCGATATAAGCGCGAATAATGAGTGTCTGCAGGCAACAGTGACACATGGTGGAGGTTCCTTGCAAGTGTGAGGCTGCATTTCTGCAAATGGAGTTGGAGATTTGGTTTGATTATTAATGGTGTCCTCAATGCTGAGAAATACAGGCAGACACGTATGATTGGCCCAAAATGTATTCTGCAGCAGGACAACGACCCCAAACATACAGCCAATGTCATTAAGAACCATCTTCAGCATGAAGAAGAACAAGAAGTCCTGGAAGTGATGGTATGGCCTCCACAGAGCCCTGATCTCAACATCATCGAGTCGGTCTGGGATTACATGAAGAGACAGAAGGATTTGAGGAAGCCTACATCCACAGGAGATCTGTGGTTAGTTCTCCGAGATCTGTGGTTAGTTTTTCAAGATGTTTGGAACAACCTACCAGCTGAGTTCCTTCAAACACTGAAAGTGTACCTAGAAGAATTGACACTGTTTTGAAGTCAAAGGGTGGTCACACCAAATATTGATTTGATTCAGATTTCTGTTCTGTTCATTCACTGCATTTTGTTAATTGAAAGAAACACTTCCATTTTAAAAGCATTCTTAGTTTACAAAATTTTTCACACGGGCCTAAATGCACAGTACTGTACATACATGCATAGATACTGTGTATGTATTTATGTGTATGTGTGAATGGCTGTCTTGCAGGCCTGATGGAGCCGTACCAGGTGACGTCCTGGTTCTGACCAAGCCTCTCGGGACCCAGGTAGCAGTCAACGCTCATCAGTGGCTGGATCAGGTCAGCAGGAGACTTTGCTCACACTCACAGGATTTGTATTTGCAACATGGCACATACAGATGTGACACTGAGAACTCATTTTATTTCCCATTTGTCTGTGTCCACTGTGTCCTCCCTACTTCTTTACTCCAAGCCTGAAAGATGGAACAAGATCAAGCTTGTTGTCAGCAAAGAGGAAGTGAAAGAGGCATACCAAGAAGCCATGTTCTCCATGGCAACACTTAACCGCACTGGTAAACTCAGTCTTTTGTACTTTATTATAGCCACAATGATGTATTACATTGATTTGTTTTTTATTATTAGAATTGCTTTGTTTGTTTTTGTCATCGTCATGTTCATTATTGAACTATGGCATTGAAAGACATTGTCAGCCTGTGCCATGCAGAACTCAGATCATGTTCACCAATTTTTGAGCATGCACCTGTTTTTCTAAAATGCTAGGCTTTATATTAATCAATTTATACTAGGCTGTTTTATTAAGTACTCCACTCGTCCCAAGGAGTAAGTCAGTCAGGAGTAATTCGTTTTCCATTTCCAGCGGCTGGCCTCATGCACAAGTTCCAGGCCCACGCAGGGACAGATGTGACGGGCTTCGGGTTGTTGGGCCACGCCAACAACTTGGCAGCGCAGCAGCGTAATGAGGTCTCCTTTGTCATCCACAACCTGCCAATCATTGCAAAAATGGCCGCCATCAGCAAAGCGTGCGGAAACCTGTTCAACCTGGTTCAGGGGACATCGGCGGAAACTTCTGGTATGTCACCACCTTGAACAGAAGGCTTTTCTCAATAGCTCCAGTGTTTGTAGGGACTCCAAATTAGATGCACAAAAAAGTCAGATTACTTGAATTGTTTTTGTGTATTTGGGCTGGCCGACATATGTCCAACAACTTTGTAATTGCTTTGCTTCTTGTGTCCTTGTCTAGGTGGGCTATTGGTTTGTCTGCCCAGAGAGCAGGCAGCCAAGTTCTGTTCAGAGATGAAAAGCCAGGGCTCTGGGTTTGGAGGGCAGGGTGCAGCAGGCGGGGCGTGGATCATCGGCATTGTAGAGAAAGGCGACCGCCGTGCACGCATCATTGACAAGCCCCGCATCATCGAGGTCCCGCCTCGAGGAAGTCAGGCAGCCAATCAGGACAACAGCACAACTAGCCCCGCCCCCAGTCCTAATCTGTCATAGACACTACTGCCTATACCCAGATCTTTGTGTTTCTGTGCGACCCCATGTATGAACGTGTGTGTGTGTGTGTGTGTGAGCGTTTTAATGTAATTATCTCATCCCCTCATCCTGAAGATCATATTGACAAAAGGGTAATCTTGTTGGACACCAGTCTTGGATCGCCTCTGTCTGGGGACATGGGATTTTCTCTGTCTGCTAAATCTTTTTATAAATATCATCCAAGGAAGCTTCTTCTACTACCGCTTGTTTTGTAAAAACGAGAGAAAAAAATCTAAATATGATTTGAACAAATTTCAATTAATGCTATAAAATGTGTCTGAAGAATTACTTTGAGAGTTGTTTGGGTTTTGAGTGTAAGAAATAATGTGGCTGGGGTTTTTTTGTCAACTTTGTTTTTACTGATTTTCTGTAGTCTTTAATGGTGGTGAATGTATCCTCAGGAGGGACCTTTGTGGCCTCTGTCACCTCCCTGTTCCAGAGAAAGGGTTGAGCAGCTTTCTCTAGCCAGCTAGGTGGTCAGAGTGCCACCAGTCAGCTGACTGGTCTTCTGGTACCAAGCCCATTCTTCCCATTCTTAATGATGCTCTGCCTTATAAACCCCAGAAAATGGGGGTAGGTTGAGTGGATATTTGCTTTTGAATGGGAGACTGCCCTTGTGTACCACAGGCCTGATGCTGTGAATGTGTAAATGCTCCTGATTTTCACAATCAATAATAAAGCAATGCATAAACTCGCCAACTGTCACTTTGTCGTTTTATTACACGCATTATTGTATTAAACTGCCGACTATAAAACTAAAAAAGCGTCATGAAAGTGGTTGTCCCTCCTGTCCACTAGAGGACGGCACAGTCGCGAGACACTACTAAATCAAAACCGGAACCCGGTGCTGCTGCCCTACTGTGGTAAACAAACGTTTCATCTAACCAGACGAGCCTATGAATGATTACTAAACGACGAACGCTTACAATCAAGGCGTAGAACGCACACGGATTTAAATTAAAGTACATTTAGAGTTAATTTGAAGCTAAAAAAAAAATGCGATCTTAATTGCGCACAGTATACAGCTCCGTAATGACAGCTCAGTGTCCTGGCTGTCGATCGTGTACAACATTTGATGTGTGTTAAGGTTGTGTAATAAGTGTTTGCTTGGTAAATGCTAGAATTTCCGTATGGAAAATGTTTTTGTTTGCCTTGGTCTGAAAGAGAATAACGTGTGTTTGTGTAGTCTTGGGTTACCAGGTATGTAAGGGATCTGGTGTATGTTTGATTTTCATAAACTGTTGTACTGAGGAAGACATTAACAAACTTGTTTGATCGAAGCAGCGACCATGCCTTATCTCGGCGGCGAAGAGACGGTGAAAGAGCTGAGGAGAGCTCTGTCCAACCCTAATGTGCAGTGTGACCACATCCGTTACAGAAACACCATCCTCAAAGTTATTAGGTAGGCTGAACTGTGGGGAAAATGGGGTTTAAAAAAACATTTAGGGATTGCTCCTGGTTGTCATTTAGGAAATTACACTTCTTCAGTGCTGGAGCTCAGTACATTAATAATTAAGTCATATTGACACTTGTTATATAAATATTATCCATAAGAAAGGCCAATGTGTCTGTTACATTCTGTTTAATGTCAGTCTCTCAAGCCATATTTACATTTACATTTAGGGCATTTAGCAGACGCTTTTATCCAAAGCGACTTACAAAGAGTACATTTGTCATCAGAAGGCGAAACATTTAATTGCTGCTAATACAGTACGAAGTTACCAGAACAAGTTAAGCATTTCAAGTGCTAGATTAACCATTGCTAGTGTACAACATCTCTGACTAAGTGCCAAATAACAAAATTACAAAATTACAAAGTGCCAAATTAAAGAGCAATCAAAGTGCCAAATTACAAAGATTAACGATTAAAGTGCCAGGACATACAACAAATAAGAGCATGAGGATAGTTATGCAGGGTTCAGGTGAACTCTGAACAAGTGGGTCTTGAGTCTCTTCCAGAAGATGGGGAGTGACTCTGCAGTCCTGACATTGGCAGGGAGCTCGTTCCACCACTGCGGCGCCAAAACGGAGAAGAGCTGAGATTTCGCCAGTCGACCTTTTCCTCCTTTTAGGAAACCTTTCCTTTTCCTCCTCATATGTTGTCCCATCCATACGTTGTCCCTCTCGGTTCTCCTCTCCCATCCCCCCACCAGGGTGATGTCCCAGGGAGTGGACGTGGCAGGCCTGTTCAGTGAGATGGTGAAGGCTTGCGCGACAGTGGACGTGGTCCAGAAGAAACTGGTGTACGTGTTCCTGTGTTCCTACGCCAGCCTCAACCCAGAGTTGTCCCTGCTGGTCATCAACACGCTGAGGAAGGACTGCCAGGACCCCAACCCCATGGTGCGCAGCCTGGCGCTGAGAAACATGACCAACCTCAGGTACCACATCCTTCTGTTCAAGGCCATTCTTTTGGAAACACTCTAATACATTATTTTAACATCTTTATCAAGGAAGAGACTTTGAGAAGGAACACAGAAGGCTGATCCCTCCTTCCAGGGATGGTTAGGAGGGCAATAGATGACAAAATTGCCAGATATATTGGTAGCATAAACAAGCAAAAGGTCAAGCAAGATTATGTTGTTGGAAAATAAGAAATGAGTAATACCCTCAACATCAGCCATGAATGTAAGCGTGTCTGGTTACCTGGTACAGTAAAGTGATCAAAGTCTTCATTTCTACACAGCTGCCAATAGTAATGGTGTTATTTCAGCTCAGTCCATGTGGTGGAGTCGGTGGCTAGTGAGTAAACTGGTAGCTATCAGGTGACCACTTCCTTACAACCGTTTTGAGCTGTTGGGCCATGGGTCATATCGTTCAGTGGATATACAATATAGCTTAGTAAAAATCCAATGTTGAATTAAATCAAATATGCATTTATATATATGGTAATTTAATGAATGACTTAAACATGCACTATGTAACTGTTCTACTGCAGCTTTTACTCCATTCAAAATAACTACAACTCAAGCCACTATAGAAAAAACGTAGCTACATAGTGCAGGTTTAAATGGTATTTCATTGAACAATATTGTGCTCATTTAAATTGTTAGAAAATGAGGATGTATTCATTCGCTATAAATGCAATGCCAGGGACAAAAGCAACTGAAGCGTGAATGAATGAAAGAATTACTCTCTCCTCGCTATCCTACGCAGACATTTGTCACAACGTCTGTGCCTATGGTTTCCTGTCCCAGGCTGCCCAGTCTGGTGGAGTACCTGGAGGAGCCGCTGACGGCCGGGCTGAGGGACAGAGCGGCCTGCGTGCGACGCGTGGCTGTTCTTGGCTGGGCCAAACTCCACCATCTCCAGCCCCATTCGGACATAGGTAGAGAAGAAGGAAGGAATGGAATGTCTCTTGATGGGCCTTTCCACCACCACGGTCTTGTTAACTCCAGAGCAACTCCAAGCAGTCAGAATGTGCTGTACAACCAAATCAATTCTGAACCATCCCCTACAACAGGGGTGTCAAACTCAAGCCATGGAGGGCGAGGCCGCTGCATGTTTTAGATGTTTCTCTACTCCAACACACCTGATTCTAATGATCAGATCATCATCAAGCTCCGTAGAATTCTGATAACGATCCACTCATTAGAATCAGGTGTGTCTAAAACATGCAGGGACACCGGCCCTCCAGGACGGGGTTTGACACCTGTGCCCTACAACATCCGAGGAAAAGGTTTTGAAAAAATATGGATGGCCCTGAGGACTTTTAGCCAGAATGTGATTTAGAAACTTTCTAAATACATTTTCATATTTGTAGTGGTTTGTTAGGCAACTTTGAGAACACATAAAGTGATTTGTCGCTGGTGTGTGTAATTCCTGGTACATTTTAATCCCTTGTGTGTGTCTAATGGCTGGGGTGTGTCTAATCCCTGGTGCATGTCTAATTCCTTGTGTGTGTCTAATCCCTGGTCCATGTCTAATCCCTTGTGTGTGTGTCTAATCCCTGGTCCATGTCTAATCCCTTGTGTGTGTGTCTAATGACTGGGGCGTGTCTAATCCCTTGTGTGTGTCTAATCCCTGGTGCATGTCTAATTCCTTGTGTGTGTCTAATGACTGGGGCGTGTCTAATCCCTTGTGTGTGTCTAATCCCTGGTGCATGTCTAATCCCTTGTGTGTGTGCCTAATCACTGGTGCATGTCTAATCCCTTGTGTGTGTCTAATCCCTGGTGCCCATCTAATCCCTTGTGTGTGTGTGTCTAATCCCTGGTGTGTGTCTAATGAGTGGGGCGTGTCTAATGACTGGGGTGTGTCTAATGAGTGGGGCGTGTCTAATGACTGGGGTGTGTCTAATGAGTGGGGCGTGTCTCCTCCAGATGCTGCAGTGGTCAACGAGCTGTACAGCATGCTGAGGGACGGAGACCCCGTGGTGATGGTCAACTGTCTGCGGGCACTGGAGGAAATTCTGAAGGAGGAAGGGGGAGTCGCTGTGAACAAAGCAATCGCACACCACCTCCTCAACAGGTGGGTCCCTCTGAGCAGACCCCGTGAGGGCAGTTCTGGTTCCCAGCATTCTTTGGCCCGCATTTACTACCCCGCTCATCGTTTCAACCCCATCAACATCTGCTACTAATCTACTACTACTTGTATCTCGTCGCTTCGAATCATCAGGTCTTGTGTTCGTTTGGACCTTTTATGCAACATTCCAAGCCTTATTATTTTATCATCAACAATATATCAAGTAGCTACACCTCAGAACGTCATCCCACCACTGCGTCGACCCCACGTGAATATCAGGCCCCCAATGGGTCGGGAGACTCTGGGCTACGGGCCGCTCCCGGTCAACACTGCATTCCCCACACGGCACCACTGGGCTGCGCGCTGGGCGCTCTGGTCTGCAGGTTGAAGGAGCGTGACGTGTGGGCTGGTCTGCAGGTTGAAGGAGTGACGTGTGGGCTGGTCTGCAGGTTGAAGGCGTGTGACGTGTGGGCTGGTCTGCAGGTTGAAGGAGTGTGACGTGTGGGCTGGTCTGCAGGTTGAAGGAGTGACGTGTGGGCTGGTCTGCAGGTTGAAGGAGTGACGTGTGGGCTGGTCTGCAGGTTGAAGGAGTGTGACGTGTGGGCTCAGTGTGAGCTGCTCACCGTGCTCCAGCGCTACCGGCCGCAGGCGGAGGAGGAGCTCTTCGACATCCTGTCCCTGCTGGACCCCTCCCTGCTCAGCCCCCACCCGCCGGTGATGGCCGCCACGCTGGGCCTCTTCCTCAGCCTCTGCGGCCGGGCCATGCCCGCCGTCAGCCTGGCCGCCCTGGAACGAGCGCAGGGCCCCCTGCTGGCCGCCTGTGGCAGCGCTTCCCAGGAGATGAAGTTCACAGCCCTGTGTCACGTGCAGGTAAACAAGCCGGGGGCGCCGTACTCAGCATTCATGTTGACTTGAGGATTAGTAGACACAATGCATATGTTGTTGAATTGTGTCTGAATTTCATTTAATTTTGTCGATTTTAATTAAATGGATGTATTGTTATGAACCAGTTAGATTCTGTAACATGACATTTAATATAGCGTATATATAGATATATTATCTGATGTGTCATGTGATTTCAAAAGCGTGTGTACAATCTCATAATGGGGATTTCTGGTCCAGCATACAGGTTTACACCTGTAGAGCGAATGATAGGTGGTAACACATGAATGGATGATTGACTCGTGAATGGTGTCTGAGTTGCCCTACAGCCAACACTGGGTCCCTGTGTGAGTGCACGTGTCTGTGAGAAGAGAGGAGATGCAGAAAGAAATGAGTCCTTATGGAAAGTGTATTTTGCTTCTATGTATTTACAATTTGTCAGTACAGATGGACAGAGAGGAAAAGAGCCTTAGTCAATAATGTCTGTGTGTGTTGGTTTGAACACATTTGCTTTGCAAATGAGTGTCCGACTGAACAAGGTGAGGCTGACTTCCCAATGTCACATCACCTTGACATGGCGAGGAGTAAGAATTTATTTCAGGAAACGTTTTGACAGCAAAGTATTTTACTTATTGGAGCATGAGCATGGGAAGACCCAATGGGAGCATTAGCCAAGCATCTTTAGAGAGAAAGTGAGTGCACATGATTCGTATGGGGAAACCCTCACAGCATGGGCAGTATATAACAAATAATAACACGGAAATAAGAACAAAGGAAAACAAAGAGAAGGGAGTGACCATCGTGGAGGGTAAAGGATGTCGCAGTGGCTGCAGCCAGCCAGCTGGTCAGACAGACAGACAGACAGAAGTACTTTAATAATGCCAAGGGAAATTGCCTGAGGAGGAAATTGTCAGGAGAGGCCAAGTACGTTAGCTGTACACGATGGGTGCAAGACAACTAGTATACGTGTCTACAGTACATATGAGAGACAAACGTCCTGCCTCCTGTTCTGGTTCAGCTGCTGCTGCGGTCGCTGCCGGGGCTGCTGGGGGAGCACTACAAACGCTTCTTCTGCGGCTACGCTGAGCCGGCCTACATCAAACAAAGGAAGATGCAGGTGAACCTCCTCTTTCCCCCTCGTCATCCCCCTGTTAAAAAGCTCTCTGTTCACTTGGTGTCGAGGAGGGCCACCGAAATAACCATGTACCTGGTAACCTGATCCCTCAAACACAGCGTTCCCCCCACCGGAGCACAGGGTGACTGTCTGCCTGTTGGCGTGGATAATAATGGTGTGTTGGGCTTGGAAGGACGCCATAATCCCCTTGCCTGCAAGGCTCAATATTGACTCTATAGGCTCTTTGTGATGCAGTCCAATGCTCTGTTCCACTTCTGCTCTTACTATAAAGTCTGCACTTCCCTTTGAACACAGTTCAGTTAAAGTAAAGTATAAAATAGTCGCAATGGAGTGTCACTGGAATCTTTGCTTGCTACCGTGCATACAACTAAATAACCTGAACTACATCAAAGGGAAACTGACATTTACTGGAGGTCTACACCCTGCTAATCCCATGGATCCTGAGCAAGCTGCATCATCCTGTTCTCTGTTCCAGTTCCCTGTGTACACAGTTTTACACATTTATTGATGAATCCTCAACATCAACATAAGTATTAACAACTGCAGGCAAGAGGCTGTTTGACAGAAAGAATGAATCTTGTTAATCTTGACCATCAAGTAAATAGGAATATAAATGGCTCAGGCCTCCATTGAGCAACAATAAAACAAGCGTAGGATTTGAATGGGTAAACAGCAGCGGTTGTGCTGCATGTTCCCATTGTGTGTAGGTACTGGTGGAGCTGGTAAACGACGACAACGTGGACTTTGTACTGGATGAGCTGAAAGGATACTGCACTGACGTGAGCCCCAACACCGCCCAGGCTGCTATCTCTGCAGTAGGTAAATGCTCCACACTCCCACGCACTGGAGGCAAGAACCACCCAGCCGGCACGTTGACAGCGACAGCTCAACAGGACATGTCGTTTCATGTAGCAGAACTACCTTTCCCTCCACACAGCAGGAACATAGGGCATGGGACAAAGCCATTGAGCCGGTAACCCTTTTCACGGCATGGAAGCCAGGAAGCAATGTAGTCATGTACAAAGTGATTCTATTTAAATGTGCTGTATAACACATGATCAATGAAAGGGGTCAAACAGCCAGCTGGAGATAAGACTGGAAAGGGGTCAAACAGCTAGGTGGAGGTAAGACTGGGGTGTGTTGCGACCACTCCCTTTGGTTTCCTGGTTCCCTTTGTCAGGTGAACCAGGAAACCACTGTGTCAGATGCAGAGGTGAACAATAAGAATCACAATCATTCTGAAAAATGAAATTCTACTATCAACGTTCAATTGCATGGCAGCTATTAAGGTATAAAATAAAAACATGAATACAAAATGAAAAACAAAGATCAAAATTGTATTTAATATGATAAAATTGTTAATATTTTATATTGTAAAATGTACTATAGAATATGAGTAACAAAGTTTGCAGGCACAATTATTCACACAAAAGGCAAGGCAACGTGCAATGAAGTGACTGGAGGTCCACAACAACAAGCAGCTTGCAGAGAGTCAGTGTCTGAACACGCCCGTCATTTCTGCCAAGGCTCAATCAGTCCACGACCAGTGTGATGAGTAACCTGGTGTTCGGGACGGGTCTGGACAATTATTAACAGTTGCCAGACAAGAAGGAGGAAGTTATCTGCTCATGGACAACTGTTGTTGTGATGTGTGTCTGTACATCAGCAGTCTGGACCATCTCTGGCCTCAGACCTCTGTCTGATCTGTTATATTTACGTTTTACATTTAGAAATAGAAATAGAAATAGAAAAGCTTTATTGTCATTGTACAACAGGTGAACTGTAAGCACAACGAAATTGCAGGTGGCTTCCACAAGGTGCTGGTCGTAATGTAGGAAGGTGTAATAGGTAGAATAAAGAAAAAAAAAGACATACAATATATAACAGCACAAAATATATGACAGACACACTATAACAGGCAACAAAATATATACAGACGCACAATAGATAACAGACACAAAATATAAATACAAATACAAATGTTGGAGTATATATGTAGTACGTAGTACTTAAGGTGCAGAAATATATAGATTTATATGTACAGAGCACTTAAGGTGCAGAAATACTT
>OMKQ01097347.1:0-13559 GCA_900302335.1 Phycis phycis
CTAACCTTCATGTGAGTCCTAACCCTAACCCTAACCCTCATTGAGTCATAATCCTAACCTTCATGTGAGTCCTAACCCTAACCTTCATGAGAGTCCTAACCCTAACCTTCATGTGAGCCCTAACCCAAACCCTAACATTCATTGAGTCATAATCCTAACCTTCATGTGAGTCCTAACCCTAACCCTAACCCTCATTGAGTCATAATCCTAACCTTTATGTGAGTCCTAACCCTAACCTTCATGTGAGTCCTAACCCTAACCCTAACCCTCATTGAGTCATAATCCTAACCTTTATGTGAGTCCTAACCCTAACCTTCATGTGAGTCCTAACCCTAAACTTCATGTGAGTCCTGACCCTAACCTTCATGTGAACCCTAACACTAACACAAGCCTTTAAATCAGTGTGTATTTTGCTGGTTTAAAGTTACAAGGAGGGCCTTTAAAGTGGGAGTCTCAAAGCTGTCTGTGGTCTTTGGGGTATAACCCAGCTGCCAAACAGCTCTGCTCTCTCTGGCAGAACAACCACTGCTGCTGATGGAGACTGCATGGTGTGAACGTGGCCATAATATTATAATATATTGCAAATGATAGGGCTTTGATCAATGCGCAATAGGCTCAGTCACCATTGTTTCACATCATTTGGTGATGGATAGCAATTTCAAATCTTTGGAGATCCTTCCAGATCTCCAATTTAAAGTTGAAAGTAACAAAACAGCACCCAAGACTTCACCGTGGGTCACATGTACTGGTCAGGACATTCCGTCAACACTTTGAGGAAAATGGGAAACACAGCTGTGCGTTCAAAAGTCCATTTAATAAGAGTGAATATTTGGTGGTGATCAGAAGGGATTGTGTACCACCCTTAGAGCCAGAAATTCAAGCACCCATCAGATTCTTGAGGGTCTTTGGCCTGGGACTGCCCATACCCATGAGCAACAGTGGTGGAAAAACAAAGCAGTCCCATCAGCTACCTAACCCTAACCCTAACCTAACCCTAACTATTTGAAATAAAAAGCAGTGTGTTATATACCAGTGGCATGGACTGATCATGCTTCCAAAACATTCAATTAAGCACATGTTATTGCCTTAACCATGACAAAGGAACATGTTAAAACTGGAATTGGGCCATGTCTTCACCAAGTTTACCACATACAAAGAATGTGTCCTAGGGCATAACAATGACAGAAATAGTAAAGAAACAAAGATAAAATAGAAAGAAATAAAGTAAACTACAAGTACTGTAGGTCAAGAAACATGATTACTGAGAGACATGCTCTTAGTAAAGTCCCCTAATGGCCCCTTCATCTTTAACCCTTTTACCAAACAATACAAGCAGACAATAAACAGCCATCTGAGCCCAGTGGGTATGGTTTGGGTTGGATCAGGAACCAGCCCAACCAGCCCAACCCTAATTTATGATGCACAGTGAAAACCAACCAAACCATTACACAATAGTGTCTACACTATTGTAGATATAGAGTGATCATTACTGGATAGGAATCGGGGTCCGTGTTTGAATGTGCATGTGCTTCGTCTCCTTTCTGCCACAAACACACTTCAGTTTCTGCACTAAGGATGAGAAGTGGGTCACATGCTTCAATTATCCATCACAGGACTGCATGCATCAAGACCAAGAAATTACATTACTGGTGAAACTGGGGCCAAGAAGACTGATCGCTGCTTGTGGAGGATGGCGGCCGTAGCGGAACAGGGCCGCCGCACGGCAGGGAATGGAACCAACACCCTGAGTAGAGCGGCAGGCTCACCCCCCTGCTCCAGCCTTAAGGTAGGACATGAAATACAAATAATGATAGCCCAACGTGTGTGTGTGTGTGTGTGTGTGTGTGAATATAGAGTGGAACTTCAACTCTTCGTCTCGTGTTTTTGAGAGGAAAGCACACTGCATCTATTTCTAAATGTAGCCTTCACACATTCCATGCAATGTAAAGGTTGTGAAACATGACTTTTGAAACAGATGCAGGCTAATAATCAGATATTTTTAAGGGCTATGGATTGATAAAGAAGACACATTGTTCACAAGCGATGCCCAGGGCAATGTCAAACTGACAGCTTGTGGCCATATCCCATTCGCTTTACCACCAGGGAACACGCACTGAGACAGCTGTGACTTCAGCTCGTGTTTTGGTTGTGGTTTCAAGCTCCACCCTTTAAGAGGCCATTCTGTGAGGCAGTGCGACGCACAATTCCCCGATTTCACCGACACCAAGCGAGGTTTAAACCGTCGGCAAGGTGTCCGTGCTGTGAAGGTGGTTGGCTTGGATTTGGTGTGGTGCCATACAGTGTTGTTGTCTGATGCCAAGGTTAGTTTGTTGAAGCGGTATTAAATGTTCTGACTGTAAAGCAACAGCTATCTCATCTGAGCATTTGCCCAGTTATCTCTCACGGTGGGAAAGAGAAGACACAGCTTTACTTGCAGACAAATCCTGACTTTAGTGGACAAGGTGATAGTACAATGTTTTCTAATGTCCATGCTCTTGATCAAAGGACAGTTGTACTCTGAAACCTGATTATTAACACTAGTCTCAATCCCCATAAATCCAACCATTCAACAAAATTAAATCTTTAGAAGATGTTTCCTCTGCATCACAGCAGAAAGGATGCTGTGATCCCGGCCTCTTGTGGGTGGAGCAGTGTGAGATGTGCTGGAATATCAATAGCTCATTTTACATATAATGTATGCAGGATATGATATTTGCAGAAAGTTTGAAAAAAAGCTACATATACATGTTTACATGCAAATATATAAAGCCAATACATGTATGTAATGTATGTAATGCAAACACAGACAACAAATATAATAAGGAGTATATATTTACAATTCATTTTATTCCTTCCTCTCTCTGGTACCTGCAGATGTTTCTTGGGGCCTTGTCGTTTGCCTATTTCTCCAAGTCTCTGTCGGGGAGCTACATGAAGAGCACCATCACCCAGCTAGAGAGACGCTTCGACATCCCCAGCTACCTGATCGGGGTCATCGATGGGAGCTTTGAGATCGGTAAGCCTGTGTCCGCTGGTCGCTCTGCAGCTCTCCTCTCGCTGACCCCGCTGGGAAACACGTGAGGTATTTACTTATTACCAAGGGACCTTCCACAGGCTCAAGAGAGACGGAAGTGTGTGCGTGCGCGTGCGTGCTTGTGTGTGCATGCGCGTGTGTGTATGTGCGTGCATGTGCATGTGCGTGTGTGTGTGTTGGTGGTGGTTGTTTTCAGAACATATTTTCCCCAACCCTCTTTGTAATGCTGGCTGAGAAGCCTAAATTCCCCTGTTCCAGGAGATAAGCTGCTGGTGTACGAGACCTTAAGGCTGCGTTAGATGGATTTGTTGAGCCACCAGTGAGTGTCTGAGACGCCACTGCTGCCATATCAACACACCTGCTGGACATGAGCAGAGCATCTCGTTTCACCAATGAGTTGTGGCCCTGTGAATATTCAGTGTGGTTTCTCACTGTCATAGACTGTTCTGAAATCACATTTTTTGGACCAATTATTTTACAATAATTGGGCCAAGTGTAGAAAAAAAATGAATGAATGATTCAATACACCCTGTCGAAATCACTTTACAGTTCATCACAGAGTGTAGAGTGTAGGAATAGTTTTCATTGACGCAATTAATAGAATTCCCTCCATATGTTTAGTTTTTGTTTTTAACCCACTTGCTTTGGACAAAATAATGCCTCGTTTTGGATGGGAGTTGACATCTCAAGCTAACGAGTGTAAACGTTGTCCCACCAGTGTCAGGAGAACACTGTTGATGTTGGTCACTTAGCCTGCCACTAACCACGAGGTGTGAGTGCTGTTGTTGACTGTATTCCCCAGGAAAATAGCTCCTGCTGAGTCAGGTTAGGAACACTACAACTATCTTCCACTATGTAGGCAGGACTAAAATGACATCATCACAACAAGGAATCCATGTCAATTTGCCAAGTGTTTAGTGTCACTTGTATTACAGAACTACAGTTATATACCCATATATTATATTTATTCTATATTGTAGCTCTGTGTTCATAATGGGTCATTCTGCCTGTCTGTCTGGGTTAACAGCAGCAGGCCTGGTTATGCAACCTTTTCCGTAACCTTCTGTACCAGAAACGCATTTGTGATTATCTGACAAGATAATCAGGAAAGAACACATTTGAATGAAATGCTAATTGGGTTAATTGTGCTCAGAGGGTAAGGCAGTATTGTGTCTTCTTGAGCAAAAGGTGACTTTGACAGCTGAAACACTGACCGTATTGAACACCTTCCGGGGTCTCTCTCTTTCTCCCTCGTCCTCTCTCTCTCTCTCTCTCCCTCTCTTCCTCCCCTCTCTCTCCCCTCTCTCCCTCCCTCCCTCTCTCTTTCTCCCTCGTCCTCCCTCTCTCTCTTCCCCCCTCTCTCTCCCCTCTCTCTCCCTCCCTTTCTCTTTCTCACTTGTCTTCCCTCTCTCTCTCTCTCTTCCCCCTCCATGAAAGCAGCGGCTCATGCGTGGTCTGGTTTCCATAGGACTGTTTCCATGGTAACAGAACATGGAGGAGGGAAGCTTAAAGAAAGGGGAAGGATGTGCTGGGGGTGAAATAAAGGACATGAAAGAGGAGCAGATATCCTGAGAAGGTCATGCATCAAGCAGAACAGCAGGGTCAATGAATTATCATGAATTATCAGCCTTCTTGGTGTGTAAATGGATGCTATATATTATTAGTATTAAATGGATGCTCTCTATTATTATTTCACTTCATTTTTTTCTTTTCTTCTTTTCTGTCTGTCTGTATTTTTTCTTTCTTTCGTGTTGTCACTGAATCTCTGTAATTCTGTCCTGCCCTTCATGTTCACAGGGAACCTGTTGGTGATTGCGTTTGTCAGCTACTTTGGGGCAAAGCTCCACCGGCCAAAGATCATTGCCATGGGATGTCTGCTGATGTCTATTGGCACCTTCATTATAGCCCTGCCTCACTTCATCATCGGCCGGTGAGTTGAGAAGACAGGCAGGTCCCTCTCCTTCCTCTTCAAAAGAAATACTAAACTTCCAAGACTTAACACCCTGATGATGTAGATGTAACACCCTGGTGATGTGTAACACCCTGATGATGAAGATGTAACACCCTGGTGATGTGTAACACCCTGATGATGTAGATGTAACACCCTGATGATGAAGATGTAACACCCTGATGATGAAGATGTAACACCCTGATGATGGAAATGGAAATGTGTTGATTCTGTTCAACACATTTCCACTGTTTCTCTGGGAATGTTTTCAGTTTGTTGTGTGTTTTGATATGTTTTGAGGTATGTGTTTACATTCATCTTATGAATGCGACAAATGTACTTATTGTAAGTTGCTTTGGATAAAAGTGTCTGCTAAATGCCCTCAATGTAAATGTAAAGGCTAAATACACATCACATGTATACATGTGAAGAATTTGCTGACCATGCTCATGTTGTGTGTGCAGCTATGAGTTTGAAACGTCGGTACGCTGGGCGATCAACTCCACCAGCAGCCTGTCTCCCTGTGCACAGAGTTCAGCCGCCATCCGGGCCCAAGGCAGCCCCCTGCCTGATGGGCCAAAGCCAAGTACATTCATATGTACACACACGCACACGCACACGCACGCACACGCACGCACACACACACGCACGCACACGCACGCACACGCACACACACGCACACGCACGCACACACACACGCATACAAACAAAATGAGGTGTGTTGGGATGAATGATAGAGGTCAGCTGTAGTCCTGTGTTCGTACCAGAATGTGAAGGAGACTCCAACATGTCCATGTGGATCTACGTGTTGCTGGGCAACGTTCTGCGGGGGATAGGAGAGACACCCGTCCAGCCTCTGGGGATCTCTTACATTGATGACTTTGCCAGCCAGGAGAATGCTGCTCTGTATGTCGGTAAGAGAAGTGTTACTTATAACACTTGTATTTGCTAATAGTTGCTTGTCTTTTATTTGATTAGTATTTCATTAGTATGATCATGTGTACAATTTGCATCTATATATATTAATGTATTTTATCATCTTTTTATTTGATTTATTTTAATTTCCTGACTCATAACTAAAAGTGGTTGCAACACATTCTGGTGCTGCCGTCTGGTCACTTGTCACTTCTCTGCGGGTGTTGATGTATTGATTCTGCTGATAATGTCGTGTTGTATTTGTATGATGAGCTCAAGCACAGACCAAACTTTGATAGATGTAATGGACAATGTACAAAATAGGATACAATTCCATTGAAATATGACAAATTTGGCTGCCACATTTCACCATACCCTGGAGGTATGGTTAGGGTATGGTTAGGGTATGGTTAGGGTATGGTTAGGGTTAGGGACAGAGTAGGGCCATCTAGAGATGAAACGTAGTTATCTGTATCAGCGAGGCTGTTTCATTCAGTCTAGCTGGTGGATGCACTATAATTCATCATGCACAAAGTTCTGACCTACATATTTGTCAGTTGGAAAATGGCCAATACATACATAACTTTGTTGGTATGTATGTGCCTACTGTGTATTCTTACTTTAGAAATTAGTACTGTATAAATGAGTTACGGAGGTAATGATAACTGATTCTCCATCACCATGCACTGTACACTTACATTGGCTTTCTTCCTGAGTTTCTTTCTTTGTGATCTCTGGTGAATATACCAGGCTGTGTGCAAACCATTTCAGTGGTGGGTCCAGTGTTTGGTTACCTGCTGGGTTCCATGTGCGCCAAAATCTACGTGGACATTGGATTTGTAAACATGGGTGAGTACCTGTCAGGTAGAATTCAAACAGACTATGTCATGTATATAATAAAGTATAGTCTATATTATATTCTAATTTTACTTTACCGCTGGCATATGAGAAAGCTTCATGACATTCAATTTTAAAAGGGTTATCACATTGCATTTAGGGAAGTGATTTCCAAGATATGTTGTGGTTAGCATGATGCTGGATTGCACCTGCACTGGTTTGTTACCTTTGTGTGCATTTCCCAAAAAACAAACTTAGTGGTATTTCTCAATTTAAGCAGGTAGCATAGGGCACTGTAGTGGTTCAGGTATTCAAGTCCACCTGAAAGGCAATGGGTTCAATGCCCATGTCGGTAGCCTACCTGCCTGTACCTTTGACACCACAACTCTAACTGCTCATTCACCACATGTTATCTTCAATGTAAGTCACTTATGATTAAACAGTCTGCTCACCTACAAAATATAAAAGAAATTGCTGCCATATCATGGAATTACCCAAAATACAGTCAAAACACAAACAAGTATTCATTCATTCTCATCCCACTGACCCAACCCTCCACCCGGTCCAGAAACCATCCCCATCGGGCCCTCAGACTCCCGCTGGGTTGGGGCCTGGTGGCTGGGCTACATCATCGCCGGGGTCCTCACTCTCCTGTCGGCCGTCCCCTTCTGGTTCCTGCCCCGCTCGCTGCCCATGGGCCAGAGGGCAGCAGCGCGGTGCAGCCCAGAGCAGACCAGCTTCATCACAGACACCCCTCTGCTGGAGCACAAGTACCCTGTGGACCAACCAGCAGGCTTCATGGAGATGGCCAAAGGTACGGAGTGTCAACAAACATACAATCAAATATCAATTGTTATTGTTATTGTTAGTGTTATTGTTATTGTTATTGTTATTATTATTATCATTATTATTGTTGTTGTTGTTGTTGTTATTATTATTATTGTTGTTATTATTATTATTATCATTATTATTATTATTCATTTTGTAATATCCATAAGTTAGGAAGTTTTTGGAGTGAAGAAGAATTCAGTTATGACTGATGTGCGTTGATGATGCATTAATACAAATCTATTGGTCATATTCACTGTGAGCAGCCAGTTTTATGACAGGACACGTTTCACTCAATATGATGCCAGTGCTTTGGAGACAGAGTGATTCTTACACCAATCAATTCAATCTCCCCATCTATAAATATCATCCTAGAACAGCAGATTGAAATGTAATTATGGTAACCTTAAATGTGTAAGTATAGTAGTTCAGGATATAGGGCAAATATTTCATTAAAAATGCTAAAAACTCAATCAGTTCTATTAATAAATGTCAATCGTCTGCCCTCAGCTATATGGCTCTACGCAGCCTAGACAGCGAGCTAAACAAAGTGGCAACTTCTCAGGACACTGGAGACAGTTTCTATAGTACAAACTTTGAACCTCAATTTTGTAAAACTGAAAATACTAAAGATATAGTTATGCTTCAATAAACAAAGTATCATTCTGTGCTTAAACATTACACATATTTCTCAAATCATCCACTCCAAGTTAACAATTACAATTAATTTCAACGCACAATTAACTAACAACAATTACTTAGATAAACAAAGAAACTTTCTGCGCGCCAACCGAAGCCAGTCATAGCCCACTGGCTTTACTAAGTATATGACTGCAACCATACCAACACATGACACCGCTAAAACATACAACCTAGGGACCATAGGACCACAACAATGACACATGACTGATGTTTAACGTTAGATGGATAAATACTTACAGACTGTCTTGTGTCGAAGCGCAACACGTATCAATGACAAAGAACTTCCTGTAGTGGCTTAATGCAAATGCATGTTTTGCACCACTAGATGGCAGAAACTGCATAACTGCATCACCACAAACTGCATAACAATGCGAGAGACAGAATACTCCCCGCCTGACATCTTAAGGATGTCAACCCCAAAACATGTAACATACTTGAAAAGGATATCAAAATGAGTCCACAGTCTCTTAAGAAATGTCTGTGGACACCAAAAGGATGACCTCACTTATGCATGTCGTCCATACTGGGAAAAGTTCGGTTGATGATGCCGACTGGCCAGTTATTCCTCTTCTCCTGTACATCCTTCAGCAGGACTATGTCTCCTTCCTGTAAGTGGTCTCACTGGCTGCCATTTCCACCGCTCTTGAAGCCCACTGATGTACGTATTCTTTTCTCCAGCGTCCCAGAAGACGTTGGCCAAGTACTGGACACGTCGCCACTGTGTCCTGAAAAGGTCACGACTTTCAAACTGACTTGACGGTACTGGCGGTTTGCCATATTTTTGTATGAACAACATTGTGGTGAGAATCACAGGATGCTCTGGGTCTGTGGAAACTGTTGTGAGCGGCCATGCGTTTACTATCGCGGTCACTTCAGCCATGAATTTTACCAACACCTCATGAGTCAGCTTGGTATTGCCGTGTTGCAGAAGCATTGGATCCAGAATTCGTCGGGCCACTCCAATCATCTGTTCCCAGGATCCGGCCATGTTAAACATTAAACTGCCACTGGCTACCACTGTCCTCAAGGTAGGCATAAATCTTCCTATTGTGGCATCATTTCTTTTCAATCTGTAGCTCTTTACAAGCACTCATAAAGTTGGTTCCGCAATCAGATCTGAGTAGTTTTGCACCACCTCTGCTGGCAAAGAACCGGCGCAGGGGGTTGATGAATGATGATGTGTCCATTGATTCTATTATTTCAATGTGTATGGCACGCATGCTCATACAAGTGAACGGCCCATCTCTTGGCGTCTGCTTGACCGCCTCTTGTTTTCCTTACTGAGAAAGGCCATGGGCCAAACACATCCAGGCCAACACATGTGAATGAAGGGTTTGTGCATAGTCTGTCCCCTGGTAAGTCAGCCATGAACTGTTTGTGTTGTTTGCCTCTCAATCAGCGACATGTGACACACTTGAAAATTGTACTGCTTACACCTCTCTTTCCTCCTACAATCCAAAATCCAGCGGCTCTGACAGCCCATTCAGTGAAATGTCTACCCCGGTGGTATACCATTTCATGGAAGTGCCTGACGATCAGCTCAGTCACATGATGTCTTCCAGGGATGAGATGAGGATGCGTTTCGTCTGAGGTCAACAGTGCTCGTCGGTCGACCTCCCACTCTGAGAAGTCCACTTGCGTCCACAATGGGCTCAGCTTACGGAGAGAACTAGATTTTCTGACACTCACCTCGCTCCAGACATTTCAAACCATCAGCAAAGGCCTCTCTCTGAACAATACAGATGACTGTGGCTCTGGCCTGGTGAAGCTGAGCCTCATCAAGGTGCATTTGCCAAATGCACTCCTGTATTTGGCTTTGCTTTGAGTCAGCGAGGAAAGCTGCTCCACTCTTAAGTATGCTTGTCTTGAAAGAGTTCACTGTAGGTTTGTGAGCTCCTGTGAGGCAAATATCCCCTATCATCACCCACCCTAAATCAAGGCATTGAGCATAAGGTGCGTCGTGTGGACCATTTAGCTGACTATGCACCTTGTGAGCCCGAATGATGTCCCTACCAAGGAGGAGAATCTCTGCTGAAGGATCTAGTGGGGGTATAACATTGCATACATTTTCCTCTTCTTTTCAGGGTATGCAGCAGGGTACACGTTAACCAGACAAATTTTAGAACACAACTTCCCTTGGCGTCCCTTGGCATCCCTTGCCACATACCTTTGTGCAGCTGGATGTGGTGACAGTGGAGTCTGGGTGTTCGTGCTCCCCGCCTTGACCCTCTGTAGGTGTGTTAGGCGCATTCACTGTCCATGATGGTTGTTCGTTGGACTCTTTCACCACCCATGGCGGTGGGCCAGCATGCAGTACTGAAACATGACTGTTGCTGTCACTCTGAACACTGAATCGCCGCTTTACAGTTTCTGACAGTGTGATCAGGGGCAGCAGATTGAGTACTCTCTGAGCAAGAGCAAACTTTTCCTCTCATCTAATGTCTTCATTCTAAAACATTTAGCAAGTGAATGTGGCTTCAGATGAATGGGACACTTGTCTGGAGGCCAGGAGGCAGCATATCAGCAGTCGTGTTGGGTCTCTCTACCTGTGTTTTGTTTGCTGTGAAGGGAACTTCTGTGTTTGCAGTGGTGTCTTTTGAGGAACGGAGTGTTATTGCATTGCAATGTGAAGCTGGGATCTGTTTTAATTTCTGCGTAACTATCAACAAACTACGAAGTAAGGAAGAAAAAGGTCGGTATAAGGCATTGTGTTCTCTCGTGTATCTCATTCCTTGCTTGATCCATGCTTCTTGGAGATTATCTGGGAGTTTTTCCACAATGGGGTTTATTCCTCTTGAGGTGTCTAGGAAACTGAGGCCTGGCAGATAACCTTCATTCTTTGATGCTTGTAGTTCAAGAAGGAGATCTGCTAGCTCTTGCAACAGATGATTATCTTCATGAGAGACCCGGGGAAAAGCTTCCAGACACTTGAACAGTGATGCTTCGATGACTTCAGATGAGCCATCATTTTTGTCCAGTCTTTGCCACAAACGCCTAACACCTGTCTCTGGATTATTCACATGGACCACTCTAATTCTCAGAGCATGTTGAAGGGATTCCCCCTCAAGCCATTTTGTGAGTAAATCGAGCTCCTCGCTTGCCCTTAAGGTCAGTCCTTCAATGTCACTGTGAAACATAGACTTCCAAGCAACGTAGGTCTCTGGCCTGTTGTCGAACACCATGAACGCTGTTGTCAGAAGATAACGACATGCAAGGTAAGCAGCGAGTTCTGACATTTCCGTTGGCCAGGGCCTTGATTTATCTCAGATAACATTGTTGTCTGTTTCAAAGTCTGATCTGTTGAAAGCAGGTGAGTGATGATTAGGCTGCCATCTACCTGGAGTCTCTGTAAAACACCCCGGGGTGTATCCTGTGGCTGCTGCATATCCAGGTGTATAACTAGTAGTCGTCGCACACCTGGGCGTGCTTCTAGTAGCTGTGGCATGCTCAGGTGAAGGTCTGGTGGGGCAGCATACCTAGGTGTGTACCCAGTGGCATACCGTGATCCAGGTCATGTGTATCAAGGTACTCTGATGGAGACTCTTCATGGTCCTTTTTTTCCTTTTTAATTTCAGAGTCATTGTGAAAGTGGGTCTTAATACATTGTTCAATTTGTTTGAGTGGCTTAGGTGTGGCCACAGGGATACCTAGGCTGCTTACTTCAATGCGTTTCAGCCTTCAGCTGCCGCCTCGAGGACTACTGCCGCAGTGAGGGCAGCTTCTGCTTCTCCCTCTTGCTTCAGAGCATTAATCCGTGCTAAATCCGTGATAAACACTTACAGACTGTCTTGTGTCGAAGCGCAACACGTATCAAACGATGACAAAGAACTTCCTGTAGTGGCTTAATGCCAATGCATGTTTTGTGCCACTAGATGGCAGTGTTCACCACAAACTGCATAACAATGCAAGAGACAGAATAATCAATATAATTTCAATATGAAGGCAGTGACTTAAGTTAATTCAGGTTAATTCAATTATCCTATGCATATATCAAGCTATGATAATAAAAAATGCATATATAAACACCTCTAGACCGTCATTCTAGTCTTTAAAGACCCTGAGTCTGTGTTTCTAACTGCAGTGTTCCCTCCACAGATTTCATTCCCACCCTGCGGCTCTTGCTGGGAAACCCTGTTTACCTGGTCTACCTGTGTGTCACCATCATCCAGCTGAACTCCCTCATTGGCATGGTGACCTACAAGCCCAAGTACATCGAACAACACTTCAGGCAGTCGGCCTCCAACGCCAACTTCCTCATGGGTAGGTCGTAAGGCACAACATACTTATGTATACTCTGAGTGGCCAATTACCACATTGGGTGGTCTGTTGTTTCTGTATCGTAGATTGCTCCTCAGAATAGTGTGTTGCTATTGATATATAGATCTGTTTCCATGGATATATAGATATATCTGTTGCCATGGAGATACTGTATATCTGTTGCTATGGATATATAGATATATCTGTTGCTATGGATATATAAATATATCTGTTGCTATATCCAAACAGACAGTTTTCTCTTGTGGAAGCAATAAAATCATTTAAAATCATGAAAAAAAGATTTTAGTTTATATATTATAACTTTTTTATTTGGTGTAAAACTATTGATATTTTTATCAGTACCGCAGTATGAACCCCTACAGGGTGATTCAAGGGTTCTGCACCAACCATTCTGGGTTTATTTGGCGAAAATTACCGGCTCAATAAACCTTATCCTTACATACACTTGTGGCATAGCCAGGTGAAATACACATACGGAGTGTATCTGTTAGGGCCTGGAGATACACCACAATGAACATTTCAACTAAATATCTCCTAATATTTGCACAAAGGAGTCGAAGGTTATTAGTTAAAACAACCTGAGCCAAATGAAATCAAGGTAAATTGCCAATTGAACCGAGCTAAAATATGCAATTACATAATGAAGGTATGTAATGTGAGCGTCAGTAAAATCAATCAATCAAGTTTATTGTCCCATACTGGATAACAACCTACATTATTACCAGCAGTGAAATTCTTGTTGCTCGGGTTGTTCGTTCAACTTTGCGATATAAAATAACAAAAATACAAACTAATGAAAGAAGAAATAATAAAAAAGGGGCAATATAAACAGAGAATTAAGAATGAAATAGACTCTAGAATAAAACACCTATGTAAACACAATAAATAGATAAATGAATGCTTTCTAAAAGAATGAAAATAAAGTGAAGTAATGAAGTGGGGTGCAGGGATATAGCAGCAAATTTCTTTTATATAATTTTTTTTTATTTAATGTCATATATTGTATTACATAGGTGG
>OMKQ01097631.1:0-10970 GCA_900302335.1 Phycis phycis
AATACACATCACTACACAACAATACACAACAATACACAACAATACACAACGACACACATCACTACACAACAATACACAACAACACACATCACTACACAACAATACACAACAATACACAACAATACACAACAACACACATCACTACACAACAATACACATCACTACACAACAATACACAACAATACACAACAATACACAACAATACACAACAACACACATCACTACACAACAATACACAACAATACACAACAATACACAACACACATCACTACACAACAACACACACATCACTACACAACAATACACAACAACACACATCACTACACAACACACACACATGTTTTGGGAGTACTGTAGCACCAATTCCCGACCAGTTCTTTCAGTGTCAGTGCTGACATTTATGCAACATTCATGGGTCCTTACAGGTCACAAACCTACAACTCTTCCTCTGAAACTACAAGGTGCAATCCATCTCACCTAGAAATACACCCTCATCCTGTCTGGGGAGGAACCCCATACATCGCTCCTCTGTGTGCTCAAAATGTCCCCCTTTTCCCCACTGAGTTCTCAGGCGAGTTCTCCCTCGTCATTTTGAGGCATTTAGAGTAAAAGTGTAATTGGGTTCAGGTTAGGGAATGTTGTCCAAGGCTGTGAATACCCCTCTGAGACTGTAGTGGTCATAAGTAACTTTCATTTGTTTCATTCATTAGTTTATTTGACAGGGAGCATACACATTAAAAACATTGCTGGCAATGTGCCGGCATTATCCAGAGAAGTGGGGCGGCAGCAGCTGAGTGGGTAGAGCGGGTGGACAGAGCGGCAGTAGCTCAGTGGGTAGAGCGGGTGGACAGAGCGGCAGTAGCTCAGTGGGTAGAGCGGGTGGACAGAGCAGGTCGTCCACTAACCGTAGCTTCGGCGGTTCGATCCCCTTGATCCTCCTCCTCCAACTGTCCACATGTCGAACCCCACAAATGTACTGATTGTAAGTCGCTTTGGACAAAAGCGTCTGCTAAATGCCCCCTTTTAAGATCAACTGGACGAAGTCAGCGCTAATGAACCCGCAAAAGCAGTAGTTTTGTCTTCTGATATCCCATTAAAACAGAGGTCACGTACTTGGGCATCCAGATTCAGCCTTCATTGCATAATATAGTAAAAACGAACTATGAGGACATTTTTAAAGAGGGGGAGCGTGACATAGCTGTCTGGACTAAAGCTTCACTGCAAACAAGGATTGCCTCCATCAAAATGAACGCGTTGCCTCGCCTCAACTTTGTTAGCGTGATGATTCCGCTCCCTCCTCCGGCAGGGGATTGGAAAAGAGTTGACTCCCTGCTGCGGAAATATATCTTGAATAGTGGTCATCCCAAAATTAAACTCTCCACCTTACAGTGATCAAAGGGTGGGCCGGCCTTCCCAAATGTTATGAGGTACCATCAGGCCTTTCAGCTACGCCTTAAGACAGGGCTTGACCGCTCCTCTCAGGTAGCCTGGAGAGACATAGAGGATGCACGAGTACTTCCACACAAACCTGAAGGGGTCTTATTTTCTGGACTAACTATCAACCAATGTCTGGACTACATCCTGACATTTCCCCCCCGCTGTGTACTTCCTGTCAGGTGATCACCAGACGAGGGCCGGACTACATCCTGCGCCACATCCCCAACATGCACAAGGACCAGTTCGCCCTGACGGCGTCCGAGGCCCATCTGAAGTACATCAAGGAGAGCGCCCAGCTGGATGACGTCACCGTCCACTACTACCGGCTTTACAAGGTTCGAGCACCTCGGCCTTCAGTGGAGTACCGACCCCTTTTGGCCCACCACCAATGTTTTACACACCGATATTATTTCCTGCACATTTCCGGTCTGGGATTCATTCATGATTAAGTACATGATCTTATTAATTTAGCCCGAAGCAACTTACGGTAAGTCTTTTGCACTAAATCTGCTTAAGGAGTTAGGGTTCTTGCTCAAGGGTGCCCAACCTGCCCTGCAGGCAAACTGCGGGCACTGGGATTCAAACCTACAACCTTTCAGCTGAGAGTTCAAGCATGCTTGTCCTGACGTACCACGTGACAACAGATTTCTTCCAACTCCATGTCTGTAGCCCATTCTCTCCATGGTGCTGAGGGCTAGTGGCGCAACACTGGATGTTCCCCGACTCTTTTCACTGTGATGCAATCTTGTGTTTTCAATGCCATTAAGCCGCACTCATTTTTGCATGGCAGGACGATCCTTTATGAGACTGCTTGGTCATGTCCATGCACTCATGTCATGTCCATGTGTTGAAAGTACACAAACATGCTAGCTTGGAAGCACTTTATTGTGCTTTGCGTAGATTTTTGTATGCATTTCATTCATTGATGGTTGGAGTTTGAGGTGAGCTTTGTCTCCAGAGATGTCGGCCAGCATGGCCTTGTGTTATTCTACGTGTCAGATAAACAGAGGACTTTCACCATGAAACTACATCACTCCCCAACAACACCTAAAAGGCAGCTGGCGTAGCTTGCCATCTGCTACAGTGGAAATGGGTTTCAGTGGCCATTAACGCTTTGAGGAGAGGAACAGCATCTGACGAGATGTCCCAGAGATTTCAAAAGGTTTCATATGGCCAACAGTCCCATGTTTGATGCTAACAGCGTCCACTCCCTCCACAGGACAAGAAAGAGGTGGAGGCATCACTCACACTGGGCCTGACCCTGCGAGGGATCCAGATCTTCCAGGTACCAGCTGCTAACTGGGCTCGTACTCAATGCACTGCTTTGGTTCAGGCCAATGTGTGAATCAAGTACTGTTTGTACAGTTTAGTTTAGTCAAAAGCATATGTAGGGGATCGAACCGCAAAAATGAACCAATATTCATTTTTGAATATTCAAAAATGAATATTTTGGTCAGTTCGTTTTGGACACAGCTGTGTATTTATATGAAACTGATTTCATATTGAACTCTACAGAACGTGGGCTCTGTGAAGCAGCTGCTGTACGACTTCCCCTGGACCAACGTGGGCAAGCTGGTCTTCGTGGTGAGTCCACCAGCACACACCCTGTCATCACATGACGGCAACCACGTGGTCTTATGATGACCTCACAAAGCGACATTGTATCGATACAAAAGGTATCGCGGTTGTAGTATTGCGTCATTATTATTATTATTATTATTATTATTATTATTATTATTTTTAGGAACGTGGCCTAACAGGAGAGAACAAGGTTGATCCAAATTTACTCGAGGTGAATCACTCCGGTGGCCTCACCCGAAGTCATGTCATATGACCACATATGACCACAATACCTAGTCACATGACGCCACATACCTGGTGCCTATTGGTGCGTAGGGAGTCCAGGTCAGGATCCAGTGGTTGAAGAGATGAAGAGATGTATCTCATTAGGCAGCTAGTGGGTCCTGGTCTGGGGATGGCTGCAGGCCTGTGGAAACACTGAGTCAGGACTCTGCACCAGTCCTCTGGAAATGATCAGAGAATTATTCAATACTTTCCTTCCCTGGACGCACACACACACACACACACACACACACACACACACACACACCACAGACACACAAAGCCCTGCTCTCTCGCTTACACGACACACTTGACGTCTTACACTCGGTTCAGTGTGTTGTGTACATTCTCTTCATGTGTACATTTACATACGTCATGTACGTCATTTACATTCTCTTCCTCGCCCACACAAGTTTGGGTGCACATGCACACGTTCCAGGGGTGACCGACCTTCTGCCACCAACAACATGTCAACGCCCAGAGAGAGAGAGAGATCTATTGCACCAGCCCCTCACTACGCACCCTGTGACCTGAAGGGGGAACCGGTTAAACCCTCTGTCCCCCGTTCCTCCCTCTCCTCTCTCGTCCCTCTCCCCCCTCTCCTCTCTGTCCCCCCTCTCTCCCCCCTGCGTCAGCCGGTCTCGCAGCTGAGCGCAGCAGTCAGTTAATTGGATTCTGTTGGGTCTGCGTTGCGGGCCGGAGGGCTGGCAGTGGAATCTGTTGTTCATCAGCACCGCCTCCGGCCCATTAAGCATCCAAATGGAGGAGGGCCAGAGCAGCTTCGGTCGTCTGCACCAGGAAATGAAGACCTCCAAGACCTCCAAGACCAAAGGCTGATGTGTTTATACATCCGTGTGTTTATATATATATATATGTGTATTTGTATGTATGTCAGGTTTTGTACACGAAAACTGGAACAAAACCGGAACAATTCACACATAGGCTCAGGTTCTGGTGCGCTACATTCCTCTGGTGGACACAGAAGCACTTCCTGCAACAAAACCGAAAGGCTCCTTCCTATGCTGGAGAAGTCCAACCGGCCTCTGAAGGTTTCCACGCTGGATCCTCCGCTGGAATCAGAAACAGCTGCGGTGTCGACGCGCGAGGAACAAGCTAGCTTTATCTCACGTCGGGTTTTCCACCCCGACCGCCAACAGCAAGTCATCTGCAGTTCTCTCTGATTGGCTTTTCTCTCCGGAGAGCGGATTGCGAACTGGCGTTGCTTTTGTTGTTGTTGGCGCCACGAGCCGCCAGAAAACTGTGTCTCTTCAAGAACGCAGTGCGTCCCTCCCTGGACACGGTGCCTGTGATGGAGGCTCACTTCCCTTCTTCGTAGGCCTGTGGCGTTCACCAGAGACTCGTGGAGAGCAGGGATTGAACTTTCGTCTTTTCAGCTGCATTTCAGCTGCAAATCTGCTGTCAAATCAATCTTCAAATCTCACCACTGGCCTGTTGTTAACCAGCCAGCAGTGTGTCGGTCGTTTCTTTAACTTAGTTTCTAAAAAGGTGTAGATTAAGAGATTACGATAACATATCTATCCTGTACTTTTGGCTGTTTTTTACAGCTGTTTTTAGGGCACTCAGGCAATACTGTGTCAAAACCTGTTGCTATGTTACCAACAAGTTAGCGACACCTTGTTGTCAACACTTTCCAAAGCACTGCGGTGCCCCTCCTCACAACACCCTGCTGTCTGCCTCAGGGGAAGAAGTTCGAGATCCTCCCGGACGGCCTGCCCAGCGCGCGCAAGCTGATGTACTACACGGGCTGCCCAGTGCGCTCCCGCCACCTCCTGCAGCTGCTGAGCAACAGCCATCGCCTGTACATGAACCTGCAGCCCGTCCTCAAACAGGTCCGCCACCTGGAGGAGAATGAAGGTACTGCAGCCGCAAGCTTTACGTTTACATCGCTTGTAGTTTTCTACGATTTCGCTCTTTTTGAATGAGGGGCGTCTTCGTTAGTGAAGTGTCAGTGTCCCGTCTCATTTACCAAGTCTCGATGTCGAGTGTGAACTGAAAGAGCGTGAAACCAGTTCCAATGCGGTTGCGAGGTTAGTTTTATTTCCACAACATTATTATTAACATTATTATTCTATCAACACAGACATTTACATCGATAGTCTGGCGTTCTAATTTATTTGCCTCGGGTGTACTGTGGAGTGGGTAAGAATTTTTTATTAGCAGGCTAGCTGAAGACTCGCGCAACTCGCTCAACTTTGCAACTAGAAGGACTGAATGAAATGTGTTGAAAATGTCTCCAATGATAAATAACACACAGGATAACTTGGAAATAAGGTCCTGTGGGCCAAGTCTCGTTATCTCAATGCCGACCGCGAAACCCGGTTCCCGACCCAAATGCGTCCGACTCCGTCCCTTCAGAGAAGAAGCAGTACCGGGAGTCGTACATCAGCTCCAGCGACGCCCTGGAGCTGGACATGGACCCCCTGGACATGCGGTGCCGGGCCAGCGGCAGCAGCGCGGGCAGCGTGTCTCACCACCACAAGCGTCTGTCTCACCACTCCACCGCCAGCCACGGCAGCTCGCACACCTCGGGCATCGAGACCGACAGCTTCCGGACCCCCGGCCAGACGCACCACCGCCCCCTGCGCGCCTGCAGCTCCTCCACCGCCAGCCAGGGCAGCTCCCACACCTCTGGCGTCGAGAGCAGCGGGAAGGAGCGTATCCTGGACGAGGGTGAGACCTGGGCGAGATCTGCGTTTATAACGGTGACCTCCTGGGGGAGATGACTAAAGCCCCTCGCTTTTCCATCTGCTCAATGAATAAAGGCTGAATGTGCACATGGTCTGTCAACATGGTGACCATCTAGAAGCCAACATAGTCCCCGGAGTCACCACAAGAACACTCTTGAACTCTGAGTACGAGTCCAGAAGTGAATACGTTTTCCAAATACATTGCAGGACATTACTGACGATATTCAAAAACAAGTAAACTGTAACATTGTCCACATTGAATGCGGGATGCTGAGTATGTTCATCTTTTAACCAACGCAGAGATTGAGATGTTGGTGGACGACCCGAAGGACTACGAGGAGCTCCACGAGATGGCCCTGGAGCTGAACCAGGACCTGTGCATTCACATCACCGAGGACATGCTCACCATGTCCCCCGACCAGACCAGCGGATACTCAGGTACACCTGCTGTTGCAACAACAGCTAACACATGCTAACGACAACGGCTGAAAAACACCACTGTGACGTTCTGTGTTTGGTTTTGCCAGGACTCATCGTGAAGGACGTCAGCTCGTCAACGTCCAGCTCCTCCGAGACGGTGGTGAAGATGAGGGGTCAGAGCATCGAATCCCTCCCACAGGTGAGGCTGCGCTCGGCATGGAGACCGGAGGAACTTTACAAGTGAAAACAAGTCGCTGGGCTGCCAAGACCGCTCTCCATGTGGTCACTGGAGTCCTGGTTGTTACTCAACACCGAGAAAGCCTTGATACGAGGCAACTTTCTTTGGGTGACAGGACCTTTTGTGTGGTTTGCTGTGACTATACTGCCCTCTTCAGGTAGCAGTGGAAATATTTGTTCAATTACATTTACATTTACATTCAGGGCTTTTGGCAGACGCTTTTATCCAAAGCGACTTACAAAGAGTACATTTGTCATCAGAATTAAACTGGTTTGATTCAAGATTATCAGAGTGAATCAATTAAATTCAACCAACCACATTCATTTTATACAATAATTACGCGACAGTTTTATTGTACATCGTAAAGCCAGAAGATGAGTCCTACTCCTAAGTCTGATACCTCCAGGCGTTGGAGGTTTACATTTCCAGAACATCCTAACTTGAAGCACTTCCTGTTTCCCGCTCTTCCCGTCAGACGCTGGTGTGCCGTAAGACCCCGCCCTCCACCGACCGCCACAGCCAATCCCTGGACGACGTGCGGCTTTACCAGAAGGGCTGCATGCAGTGGGCGGAGCTCTGCCAGGACACCGCCCACAGCTACACCTTCGGCTGTGCCCAGGAGCTCAGCGACAGCTGTGGCCACCAGGGGCTGACTGAGGAGCAGCAGGCCTTCCCCATCAAGAGAACCAACAAGTTCTTCTCCCTGGACCTGACCGGCGACGAGGTGCCGGAGTTTGTTGTGTGAGAGGAGGGAGGTGGGGGGGGGAGAGGGGGAACGCGCCAGCCAGGGAGATCCGCTCATCCAAACCGGTCAGAAGCAGTTTGAACCGGTCACGATCTGTGACGGCAGAAGTCAGGAGGGTGAGGGGGAACTGGCTTGAACAGGAGTGAACACGTTTTCGTAGCGGTTTGAAACTGGTTTGTAGTTGGAGTCCTGCTTCAGGCGTGTGACACGCCATGGATTCAGACTGGAGGAATCGAGCCAGGATCTTCGTCAGTGGCAAACCATCCTCTTCCCCACCTGGACACGTCTGCTCCGCCGGGCCAACACCTCTGAGAGCTTCACCAGACGGGCAAAAATGGTTTGACCGACGCCATGACGACAGTGCCTATTTGGAAAAGGACCCGCTAGAGGACACACACACATACACACACATGGCTGACTGACAGAGGAGCCAAGAGCTGAAAACCAAAGAGACGCTGCTCCATGGAGACGTGTAGACCAACTGTTCACCCGCATGACGCTACCATGTCACCCCCATCACTCTGACCTTTGACCCCTGGAGCTGCGACGGTTACAGGGGCATTATGGGAGGTGGAGTCATCTGAGTGGCTCCGTGTGTTCACGTCACCACGGCAGACATACCACATACATGTTCCATGTACCAGAGGTGCCTTTCGTCATACTATGCAAGTTCCTGCAACATCTCGCAAATACGCTCACCGTGACAATCATAACATCCATAACATAACATTCACTGAATGTGATTTCCAAAAAGACACTTTTAGTGTGAAGCACTCCTTCCTCGCAGGAAATGGTCACAACTCAGACCCTGTGGCCCCTCAATACAAAACTTTATTTGGTCAGATAGACTGCTTGTTTTTACTTTTTAACTGGGATTATTAAAATTTCTTCATGGCCATTTTTGATGTTTTATTTGTTGAAGTTTTCATTGAGGAGATGTTCTATAGGGTTATCAAATCATTCACGTCACAGTACAAGATTGAGTTCAGCATGGATTCTTTGTTCTGACTTTTAGATATGTTGCATTGTTTGTATAGAACACGCGTTTGTTTTGCTTCCATAATTATTTCAAACTGGAATGAATAACTTTTATAATTTTTTTTATCCTACATACTTTTTTTTACCTTTCCCAAAAATCTTCGTCATCATCATCGTGGCCATGTTGTATTTTTGTATTGAGTGTCTGTCAGTCCGTCAGTATTATGACCAGTGGACAGTGTTAGTGTTGGTCTTCGAGTTGTGGCCCCCTGGCGGCCAGCGAGAGACTCGCCTGAGGAACCTGTTAGCGCCACAATGAGTCGGGTTTCACGAAAGGTTTTTTACTTGAGTTGAATAGTTTATGGTATCAGGAGAACAAAGGGATGTTAGCTAGCTGATGCTAGCTTAACACGTTACTGGCTTTCAGCGTTAACTAATTTTGTAAAGAAAAATAATAATGTGCCAAGATTTTGTCCATTCCATATCCATCGTTTATCAAAAGCATTGTTATATCATAATATTGCGGCAGTTTTCATTATCTGGTGACTAAACATTTGTTAAACATGAGCTCACCATTATTTCAAAATAAGAGTCTTCAGGTGGATTTATCTGCAACCTTTATTGATCTGGTTCTGGGCCTCGGCCCTTGGTTTGAATTTGATAGTCTAGAACTGTTAAAAAAGGGTAAACAAATGACTAAATTGAGATTATGCTGCATTAGCTTTGTCAAAACTAAAAAAGATGGATCTTATGGTCCATTGGTTAAATCTAAAGCACCATTCAGTGAATTCCCTCTGAAGATCACAGCCTCACTGAAGATGACAGACGGCACACAGACCTGACCAGGACATGGCAGTCTGTGATTTACATTTACATTTAGGGCATTTAGCAGACGCTTTTATCCAAAGCGACTTACAAAGAGTACATTTGTCATCAGAAGCATGTGATGCAAACCAACGACGTGTCGCGCGTTTGTTCCACATTTGACTCCACCTGCTTCAGCGCATCATAGTTACTGATGGAGATATCTGATGTTGACCTATCCAGTCAGAGTCAAGGTACAGCACCGCAGAACCACGGCCTTCCTGTGGCGTGTGCGTGGTCCAGGGGTCATGTCTGCACTCATCCTTTCTGTGAAAGGATCTCCTCACAGGAAAATAAATGAATGACTGAAATCTAGATTTTCATTTTCTTCGTTTCCTTTGGGTCAGCTGTGTCTCGGTCTCGGTCTGTGCCTTTTGTGGTACTAATACACTTAATACTCAATGAAATAAAGGTACATTTATTTGCCAAAATAAACATCCCTGGTCTACTTTAAGTTTATTTCATGTTATTTTTTCTTCACACAACTACCAGTTATGGACAAAAAGCACAAAGTCATATCAAGAGATTGAACGGTATTTGTTAGATTAAAAAACACACACACGGTGAGAACGTGTGTCACGCCACCAGGGGGCAGTGTTGCAGTGTTGTGGTGAAACGAAAAAAACCTGCACAAATCAATACTCAATGATAATAATGCGAATAAAAGTTATTTTAGAAAAGAGAATCAGGTGTGTGTCATGGATTAAGTTCCAGCTATGGAGCTGTGCTTTGTGGCTTCGAGGCATTGATTGGTTGAAATCAAACGACATAATTTACATAGCTCGATAAAGACGCATCATCCCGTCTGCATCAGTTAGAAAGAGGAACACTCGATGTAAATGAGCCGTCCGCAAGAGGGTTCATTTGTCTATGGAAACAACCTCCACCATAGATGGATGTTGTGGATGGAGGGTGTTCCAAAGAAACCAACGGTTGTTGTTGCGTAAACCACGCCCATTCTCTGACATAGGTACAGTGTGTCTCTTCCATCCCTCTCTCTCTCTCTTTCTCTCTCTGTCCCTCTCTCTCTTACTCTCTCACACACACACACATACACACACACACACACACACACACACACACACACACACACCCACTCATGCACGCACCCACACACACACACACCCCCACACACACACCCACACACACACACACACCCACCCATGCGTGCACCCACACACACCCACACCAAAATAGAGTCGGGACCAAACAGTATATTGGTTATTGTACCAACGACGGCGACATGATGAACAATGCTGGGAACCATGGCTAGATTTACATGACGTTAAGTCTTTTAAGCTGAACATGTAATCCAAAGCGATTTATGAGCGAGGCTGAGAACAATATGACGCACTATTAGTCAGGGGAGGGAAAAGATGACATAAAAAAAATAAAAAAACCCCCACACACTGCCCAAGTTTGTCCGGATGTCATTTCCTTTGTTATTTTCCCCTCAGCCTCTCTCGGCTATACGTTGATCTGCACCGTGAGGTATTGAATAAAAAATAAAAAAAAACGACGAAGGGGGATTTAGTTCACGGAAATCCCCCCGCGAGTCTGATCACGTTCCCATGCCCTTCGGAGCAGGGAAGCAGATCCAGGCCCCGGCTAATGGGGCCTGGAACCGGCCCGGGATATTATTGCGCTCTCTGCCCGACCGGCTCTGGGAAACCGCACAGTAGTGACCACGAGCCGGCGCACAGAAGCCCCGAGCCAAAGCGAAATCACATGAAGAAAC
>OMKQ01097641.1:0-10830 GCA_900302335.1 Phycis phycis
TCAATTGATATCATTTCTTAACTTTATTCACACAAATTACAGATCGAAATCTTCGGCAAACTCTTGCGGTGCTCATAGTCAAGTCTGTTCAGCAATACGACCTACGGTTTGTGCTCTATGGTGATTTGTTCGAGTGGTTCCTAACCTGCTCCTCACCTGTCCTCTGTGTAAATATAGGTCACTCATAGCCGTTGTCATGACGATAACACGGCCTGACTGAGAGAACAGGCAGACAAACTCAGTATTAAACTAATAAGTTTCAGCCATATCGCCCCCTTTCTTATATACAGTCTCAAACAGCGCAGCAGAACACAACCGATCACAGCGTACTTTGTACTTATTAATTAGGAAAAATACTATCAGTATAATATACTATTTATCACACAAAAGATGTATTTATTACGGATGGTCCAGCCGGCGTTGATCTTGAACGTTTTAATTGTGCGACAGCAATGACGTAAGTAACGGCGCCGAGAAAATGACCCGATTTCAATACGTGTTCTGCCCATCTGGGATACGCACCCCGCCGCCCCACTCCAAAAATTTATTTGGGGAAATTTTCTAGTTTATATATTGTTATTTCCCTGTTTATTTTGTTGCACAGTTATCTTGGAGTTTGAGGCAATACTTTAACATTTTACTTATTTTTTTTATGTTTTTTTATATAATTTGTCAACTAAAATATACCTCACATCACTGTCTATAGCCCTCGCCTTTACCTTCAGGCGGGTTCTGGAGTGTGCGACCCCTGCACTAACCATGAATAAATCCAAAAAAGAAGTCTCAGAAGAAAATAGAGCGTTTAATTCTGCGTGGACTGATTCATTTGCCTTCATCACCAACGACGCTGGCTTACCTGTGTGCTTGATGTGTGGCGAGAAATTATCGAACAACAAAAAATCGATTGAAAGACATTTTCAAAACAAGCACTCAGCATTCGCTGAAAAATACCCAACTGAGGATGAGCGAAAGAGAGCAATTTCAGAACTGCAACAGAAAAGTGAGCAGAGCAAACATACTTTCAAGAAGTGGATCACCTCTCCACAGTCAACTACAGCTGCTAGTTTTGTGGCAGCTCAGGAGATTGTAAGGAGGGGGAAGTCGTTTACAGATGGAGAATACATGAAAGAATCGTTTGTAAAAATATCAGAGCATCTATTCTCTGACTTTAAAAACAAACAAGAAATTGTTCAAAAAATTTGAGAAATGCCTCTCTCTGCAAAGACCGTCAAGGACAGGACCATTAAAATGGCAACAGACATCACCGGTAAACAAATTTATGACATCAATTCAGCTCAAGCATTTTCAATTGCTTGTGATGAGTCAAGTGATGTAAACGATACTGAGCAGACAGCACTGTTATGCAGAAACGCGAACTCTGATGGGCCGCAGGAAGAACTGATTGAACTCATACCGCTAAAGGGCCAAACGCAGGGACAGGACATTTGTGAGGCTGTTGTGAGTTGTCTAAAAGCCAAAGCAGTAAACAGCACTCACCTGGTGTCATTGTCTACTGATGGAGCACCCAGTATGAGAGGAGCACAGAAGGGCTTTGTGAATCTACTTCAAAAGCAGACACCTGTCTGGAGCATGTGAAAACCTTCTTGGGAATCAAAGGCCTCAGCTATCCCGAACTGGGAGACCTCGATTGGCTGGAAAAGTTTTGCTTCATGGTAGATATCACAAGTCACTTAAACACGCTGAATAAAAATCTGCAAGGAAATGGGAGCACGGCCCTGCAGATGCTGGAGGATGTTTTGGTGTTGGCTGGTGCGCAAGATGACAGTGTTTGCCAGAGATGTACAAAAAGGTACGCTCTCTCACTTCCCCTCCCTAAGAAAGTTCAAAGAAGCGAACAGTCACATAAATTGTGATTATTTCCACCGTGCCATTATTGCAATGCAAGCTGCATTTGGGGAAAGATTCAGTGAGTTCAGAGAGGAAAAACACTCTTCTACCCCTGGACATCGACCCATCCCTGCTAAACACATCCGCATTCACAGGAGTAAGTAAGCTTGATCTAGAATGGAACTGGCCGACATAGCGGATAAAAATGTATGGGTGTCCTGGGTGTTCAAATGCCTGACAGCAGATCTTGAAGAAGTCGCCCGTCAGAAGGCTACTCTTACGAAAGAGCACAAATGGAGTGATATTGAAAACCTCCCCAAACCTGACAAACTTGTTTTTGAAACATGGAGTGCCATTCCCGACACGTATATTAACATGAAAAGGTATGCATTTGAAGTCCTGTCCATCTTTGGCTCAACATACTTATGCAAGCAAATCTTCTCAAGCATGAACTTCATAAAGTCCAAATATCACTCTCGCCTCACAAATGAGAGCCTACAATCCAGTGTGAAGATCAAAGTCACATCTTACAGCCCTTACATAGGGAAGATTTGCAGCTTCAGAAACAGAAGTCACATTGAACAAGTGAGAACAGTAGCATTTAATAGCGTATTATTTTTCAGAAAAAAAAACATTTATTTCAGACCCGGAGCTGATGAGCTTTTTTTTGTATGTTTTTTTATTCTTTTTATTCTTTTTTTTTATTCAGTCTTTATGGTCATTCTCAGTATTTTTTTCAGATACGGGAATTAAATTTGTTCTCTGCATTGGACCCATCCTATGGTACATAGGAGCAGTGGGCTGCTAGGTTCAGCACCCGGGGAGCAAGTTGGGGTTCAGTGTCTTGCTCAAGGACACTTCGACATGCAGACAGTTTGGAAGTGGGGAACGAACCGCCGACTGAGCTACTGCCCCCCCCTCAATTCAGGTGCTTCAATTGATTGACTGGCTGAGAAAGAAACCCGAAGAGGATGAGAGCACACTGAAATGGACATCACAAACGTTGCAAATTTTGTTTACTTTTTTAAAGCTGCTAAGCTGCAGCTAAATGTTTTATTTATATTAAAGTGGGCTAGTTTTTATTTAAATTTTACACAAATATAGGAAGGACTCAAATAGGCCTCCATAGTTCACTGTTTAATTTATTTCAAAGTACGCCTACACATGCACACTGCACTTCTGTTTGTTGTATTCTGCGATTGTAACAGGTAAAATCTAAAAGATTAAAACATTTAAAAGTTTATAAGGTGTGTTATGTTTTGCGGCTCCAGGCTATTTTTCTTTGGTGGAAGAGGGGGTAAAATGGCTCTTTTGATAATAAAGGTTGCCGACCCCTGCACTAGACTATTCATCCTGATCATTTTCTGCTTGCATAACCCCCCTCTCTGCCCCTCTCTCTCTCCACTCTTACTCTATAAAATTTCCCTTCAATCTCAGAGGCACCATTGTGAAGGCCCGGGACAAGCTGTACCATCCCGAGTGCTTCATGTGCGACGACTGCGGCATCAACCTAAAGCAGAGGGGCTACTTCTTCATAGAGGAGAAGCTGTACTGCGAGACTCATGCCAAGGCCCGTGTGCAGCCCCCTGAGGGCTATGATGTGGTTGCTGTCTACCCCAACTCCAAGGTGGAGCTGGTCTGAGGAGAAAGATGATAGAGAGAGATAAGTAGAACAATGTGACATGTTGAGTCCCGGTTGATTAGGTATTAAGAATTGTTCTGTTCCTTTGTTGTAGGAGTCGGACACCTTGGGTCTGATTCAATTAGCACAAATAACATTTGCAGCTAATCAGTGCAATTGGCTAGATCAGTGAGAGTTTGGACGATTAGACTATACATTGCATAACACATTGCAGGACTTTCTTTCTTTACACTTTCTCAACCTGGAATTCTCTATCGCTTCACATGCATAATAAATGATTGAAGTGGGTTATAGCTGTGCAAATTGAGCATTAATTCTGATTTAAAAAAAATGTCAGGGGGAGATTCTATTATTTATTGATCAGCAATCTATTTTATTTGTATTTTGCAATATAGAAATATAAATAGAAAATACCCTGTCTACTTTTTGCATGCAAAGGGTAGAATTATTTTGTGGTGTGCCACCAAGAAAAGGGTAAATTAAAAACAACACATCACATCCAAACACATTATAACACATTTACATAAAAAACATATCAGAAGATACGTTAGATTAGATATACTCAAATCAGATATATGTATTATATTTGATTCAGGGTTAATTAAATTGATATAAAATGCTGTGTGCTTGCTGGCTTCAAAATGTTTTATGGCAAGATATTTTATGGCAATGGGGTCAAACATTATGTTATTCTTTGCGCAATGGACTCTGTACCTTTGCCCTGAGGGCAGTAGCTGAAAGTGGTGGTTTAAGGGATGACTGCTGTCTAAGATTTTGCCACGTAAGCAATGTCCTGCTTTGCCATGGTGATAGGGCATTTGTGTTTGTTTGTTTTGTTTGGGTTTGCAGTCTGTATCTCCCAGTTTAACTAGTAGGGCTAGGACACAACGTAAAAGCGAGGATACTTTAAATTAGAGATTGATGTATTCTTTTTAAGATGCATTGGCTAACCTCAAAATTCCTTAGTTTATGCAGCAGGAAGAGGCTGTTCACATGATACTATTCAACCTGCTCACACTCCAACTCTAACTACAAAAAACAAAACTAACAAAACAACAAAAATAAATTACTGTTTACATATTACATTTTCCAGATGCAGCCATTATCCATGGTCTTATTAAGTTCCTTGTGTGTTTGTCTGTACCTCAATGCTCCAATTAAGACCGAATATACAGTTAAATTAAGCAATATATGAAATTCCAAGAATCACCGACTAGAACAGGCATAGGCAAGATGTAGACAGCTATTATATTACTAAAATCAATACGTGTTGGATGACGATCATATTCATGGATGATAAACTAAATAACGTGTAGTTTGTTCTGTAATTAATTGCTGTGGTTTCAGCCGGAACGTTTTTGTAATTCAATATTTACCTATTTCAAGCAATAGATTGTAATGCAGTATATATCAACATGATTTCAGTCTTAATACATACAAAAAACACTGTTCTATCTGGATAATAATCAAGTGCCTCTTTAATTACTGTGTTGTGCTTACATGCATGTCACCATTATCTGTTACTTATCTGTTATCTAAGTTTGTTGTTAGATTTGACTGTTGGAAAAGATTGTTGGTGAGAATTTAGTATTGGGTTGCTTTGAGAGGGTGCAACATGTTGTTCATTTTTGGGAATACTTCTCCACACTGGGAAACCATCATCAGGTCTATGATAAATACTGACCAAAATGTTACTTAAAACACACACAAAACACATAAACAAAATAATCCTTTATCTTTATCTTATCAATTTATCTTTGGGATACCACGGGTATTCTTGGAGAAGGACAGAAAAAAATGCTTGGAATGAGAACACATATATTCAGTGTATTTACATTTTCTACTTTTAGTTGCTATACTGAACTGCTGAGCTTAACAATGTTAGATTAAAAGTATATGGATGTTATTTTCTTCTGTTAATGTTTGTGGTTGTTTTTTTAGAAGGCTCTAAGAACAGTGTTTCCACTCACTCTTCACGTGGAATGCTTCCAGTAAATAATGATAGAGTGAGCCTTACAGGCCCTGTACAAAAGTGGTCTCACTCCACACTTTATACAGTCCATATTGGTCATATTCTGGCCTTCGACAGTTCAAATTTCCCTGTGGTGGATTTTTTTTAATGATGATTTGAATCAAGAAAACATTTGGGAAACTTTTTTCTCAAAGCAATTTTTAATCATGGGAACCTTTAACCTTGCTTCCATCGCACTTGGGATCTACATTAACTTTTTTTTTTGGAAGAATTTTTAAACTGGGTGTGTCTATGATCAGCTTAAACATATCCAGGCTTCGGCTTTGCCAAGCCGAGAACAAGCAGTGTGCAGAACAAGCAGAACAAGTGCTCTACCTGGCTTCTCTGCTACCATCGCCAAGGTCAAAGTTCATACAAACAACAAATGGAAATTTAATTAAAATGTCAGCCAGGCTGAAAATCGAGGACAAAACTGATTCTTTGTGTGATTCAATGTCTTGAGTTATACAATTCAACAACAGTGACATTGCCCTAGGAGTTTCACCGCACCACCTAGCATTGAAGCTTGATGGCAAAGCTGATCATGAACAGGCCAGCGGGACAATAGGAAAAATAGAGTAGAAGAAGTAGTAGTAGAGAGCAGTAACTGGTAATACTCCAAATCAGTAATAGAAATGCATCGTCATACTTTAATGAAAGAGAAGAGGCACAAGTGGTAGATCACAAGATGGGACATTTCTGACATTTCTGTTTCTTGGCAAGTGCAAAAAGCTAAGAAGCAAAGGATAACATCAGTATTCGTCAAATGGTTCATTGTCTGTTCATTGCAGGTGAATAATGAAGTGTATAATGGTTTCAGGAAAACATTAATGCGCCTATTTTATTAGTATTGATTTTGTTCTCAAATAGCCGTAATTACTATTTTCCTCTGATGAATATTCATAAACATTTCAATTGCCTGTATACCGCCTACAGTGGTTCTCTTTGTAAATTATATGAAATTATGTCATTTTGGCTCGAAGTTATTGTAAATATTTGGTTTGTCATCATTGCCGCTAACAAGTATAAAAGTCACTCACATTGTGTAATGTGTTCTTTAAAGATTTCCATGTGCTTTCACAAGCATCTCCATGTGTTTAACTTATTGTTTTAATATGATATGATTGTGGTTTTCTGTATCCGTTTTTGTAAGATATCAATAAAATGACAAGTGAGTTTAGAAGAATTGTGTTCCTGCATGCTTGTTCCTGTTTTTCCTACATTTACAGCCCTAATGGGAGAAATTGGACATTTTCATACCCACCATGGCTGGAGACATCTTATTTTTAAAACCAAAATCAACAAAATTAACTAAATCATAAAAGCTCCTTGAATCTGAGCATAAAACCATTGTGCCACAAACCCAGTTCAGGTTTTTTTTTTATTGCTCTGCTTCTTAGACTTAGCCTGGAGACCATCCTGATCACATGACCTCACGTTCTGTTTTGCTACAGGGATCAGCCTCTAGCACCCACCATTGAGTGAGAATTCAGTGGACGGGAGTACTTGCTTTTACAGACAAACCCCTTCAGCCAATCAACATAACAAAACATGTGACGCCATCAGTGGATAGGACAAAGAAGAATGGCAAACATGTCTATTGTGCAGAGTAAACCCGTTAGTGCATACTAGTGCATAGTATTTCTGCAATAACTGCATTTATAGCAGTTTGCTCTTCTAATGTTTGTGTTACCGCTCATATATATATATAATGTGATTTATTTTTTGTAAACATATTAAATATATAACATAAATGAATTAAATTAGACCAAAATACATTATGTTGTAGTGCACTGCCACAACCTACTGAAAACTGCTGAACACAACATTTTAGTAAACTTTCCCAAGGAACTATAATACCTTTGGTCAAACGTGTTTCCACTGCAGGAACCAGGGTCTAAATTAAATTCCGGGGACATTATTTTACTTGCCCCTTTCCAAAGGTACAGGAACTTTGAGGTTGGGGCTTGCAGTGCTGAACATCTCTGATTGGCCGAGTAGTCAAAGCATTTAATTTACAGGAGCATTATGTTTATATAACTAATTGCACATTCATGCACTACTGCACTTTTTAAAACACTTTGCAGCTTCCTTCATTTTATTTTATATTATATTAGGTCCCACCATCTTGCACTGTGTTGTTGATTATTTTGCATAGGAATGCACAATCTAGATATGTTTTCATCATATTATTCTTCTTCACACCAAATTTCTGCAATTAATGGAGGCTATTCAAACTGTATTACAAAGGTCTACTTCCGTACTTCCATGTATTTATAATTCTTGTAAACTTTACACTTTTTGAGATATTTGCAATTAAAAATCTAAAAAACTCCCATAGGGATAACATTGACCCTAATTAGCCCTAACCCTAGCTTTCCATTGTTACGTTTGATTCCGCTCTTTGCTTTTCTACTGTCAACTGGACGGTGTAGCTCAATGGGTGGAGCGTGTGTTCCTCAACCGGAGGGTCGGTGGTTCAATCCCCACCTCAACAAAATTTATCTCAATGATTACGAGCATTCCTATGCACAAGTAATTCCTCGCGTGGAATTACATTTTCTAGTTGTTTATTGTTATTGTCATTTACTGTCATGCACCAACCACCAAGTCAAATTCCTTGTATGTGCAAACATACTTGGCAATAAACATCTTTCAGATTCTGATTCTGATTCAACCATTTAAAAATGGTTTGACATGCAGTATTCAACACAGTCTCACGGCAGTTCGTGAAATAGTCATGAAATGTAATCTATTGATTCGTGTACATGGACACGAATTTCCTTTTTTTTCGTGACACTCAGCATGACTTTCAAACTAATGTATTTCAATTGAAGTGTCTTTCGTGCCTGCACCACGTTTTTACAGTAAATACTACAGTACACATGAGCCTCATGGTGAAGATGCCAGCTAAAGCTGCCCGAGGACCTGCCACCAGTTCTCTTTTAATGATATCCTAACCCGAGGATATCATTGTTTGGGGTTAGGATTAGGGTTAAGGTTTAGGGGTTTGGGTTAGGGTTAGGGTTTAGGGGTTTGGGTTAGCGTTAGGGTTAGATTTATAATGAAATCGTGCTGAGTGTCACAAAAAAAAGGGAAATTCGAGTCCATGTACACGAATCAATAGATTAGGACTATTTCGTGACTAACTGCCGTGAGACTGGGTTGCTAAATCACACACAGTTCTCTTATTGCATTCATAGTGGTGCACTACATTCATATAATTATCGCTTTCTGATATATGTTTTGATTATGCATCTCGATAGCAGTCGGCGCTACAAACCAATATTTACTTGCACTGCAGTACATGAATATAGGTTTTTTTTTATAGCATGATGGTTAACATGCCCTATAACAACATAGGCCTTCAGATTCCCAATGTATGTTCGAAGGCTTTCTCTCTGAACTATTTGCCCTTATTAAAAAAAACTGAAGCAGAGCTCAACAGGTGGGCAAACCTTCCTTAGTCTTTGATAGGTCGTGTTAATTGTATTAAAATTTATATAAGAAATGTATTTTTCTGTTCCAAATGACACTATCATACCTAAATACTTTTTTAAACAGCTGAATTCAGCGGTGTCTAGGTTTATGTGGAAGGCTAAGACTCCCCGAATTAGGGTAAGAATCCTTCAGGGAACACCTCTAGAAGGAAGAACTACCTAACTTTGAAACCTACCACTGGGCAGCACAATGTCAGGCAGTCTGGGCATCATGGAAAGCAAACCTACAACAACCCCCCTCCTGGATACAAATAGAACAGCTTGATATAAATTCTATGTGCCTTGCTTCAGTCCCATATGTTCCTTCATTCAAACAACTTCAAATACTGACGACAAACCCATTTATAAAACAAACCTATAAAATATGGTCTGAATTACGTAAAAAGACGCAAAGTAATCGACCCTTATATAACCTTACTCCTTTTCATGCAAACCCCCTTCTACCTAAGGTCCTGAGAGATAGTGTTACCCAAGTATGGTTTGTGGTGGATAACGCACATTTCTTAACAAAAGTAAGAGGGTTCGGGAAGGCCGCAGTTTGAATGATCAAGCCTTTATTATCACTTGCAGCGAAGCAACACAAAGCCTGAGTCGGTTTGCAAAGTGACTACCGCACATCCCCTGTCTGGCTCTTTTTGTCCTGTTTTCCAAACATGTCATCACCTTAAACATTCCATACCATACAGAAACATCCCTTCATCCCTTTACTGCTGGAGCCCATCTTCCCCATGTCTGTTCTGGCCACTTCTAAACAGTGAAGTGGACACCTCAGAGATAACAAGGGGTGAACCAGGGGGTGAACCTCGGGGTGAACCTAGGGAAGTATTTATGAGTGCGCCTCTGTTTCTTTCCCACAGTTAGTTAGTTCATGCTTTACATGGACAACCCAGTCATTATACTCGCTTTAACTTGGTTAATATCTTCCATATTCCCCCCTTTGGGGCTTACCAAGTCCCAAAAATTATGATTACATATTACAACCCTTTGTATTAGATTATTATAAGTGTGAACTAATCATCTCATTTCATAGTGATATAGTCATTCAGACTTCAGATTCTCCGACCATAAAATGTGGCTCTCATCAGAGACTTAGGCCTTCGTCACGAGGTACATTGAGATAAACATCTTCCCTGTCCTAATGCTAGGGATAACATGGAGAGGCGTAAGAGAAAAAAAAGGTCGACTGGCGAAATCTCAGCTCTTCTCCGTTTTGGCACCGCAGTGGTGGAACGAGCTCCCTACCAATGTCAGGACTGCAGAGTCACTCCCCATCTTCCGGAAGAGACTCAAGACCCACTTGTTCAGAGTTCACCTGAACCCTGCATAACTATCCTTATGCTCTTATTTGTTGTATGTCCTGGCACTTTAATCTTTCATCATCATCATCATCATCATCATCGTTGTTGTTAAAAAGACCGCTTATCCGGGGCTGGGTCGCGTGGCAGCAGGCTGAGCAAGGAACTCCAGACGTCCTTCTCACCAGCAACGCTTTCCAGCTCCTCCTGGGGGACCCCGAGGCGTTCCCAGGCCAGATGAGATATGTGATCCCTCCAGCGAGTTCTGGGTCTCCCCCGGGGTCTCTTACCAGTTGGACGTGCCCGGAACACCTCGAACGGGAGGCGCCCAGGAGGCATCCTGATCAGATGCCCGAACCATCTCAACTGGCTCCTTTCGACGCGAAGGAGCAGCGGCTCTACTCCGAGCTCCCTCCGGATGTCCGAGCTCCTCACCCTATCTCTAAGGCTCAGCCCAGCCACCCTGCGGAGGAAACTAATTTCGGCCGCTTGTATCCGCGATCTCGTTCTTTCGGTCACTACCCAGAGCTCATG
>OMKQ01097757.1:0-11606 GCA_900302335.1 Phycis phycis
CCAACAGGCTTAATAGACTCATCAGGAGGGCCGGTGATGTAGTGGGGGAGGAGCTGGACACTCTGACGATCGTGGCAGATAGGAGGATGCTGTCCAGGCTACGGTCTATCTTGGACAATGCCTCTCACCCTCTCTTTTCCACCCTGGCCCAGCGGAGGAGTACCTTCAGCAGAAGACTCCTCTCACCGAGATGCACCACAGAGAGACACAGGAAATCATTCCTGCCTGTGGCCATCAAACTATACAACACCTCCCTCTGAGTGTCTGCCATTCCCTCCTGTGTGTGGTCACTATCACCTTAGTGGTCACCTCATAACTGGTCATTCGCAACTCCATTACCGTACATGCTACATCTTTGTGTATGCTATTACAAATAGTGTATGACTAGATGTATGTATATTTGTGTATATAATGTATATCACTATCATTCCAATGTATATTACTTTCACAAGATTATATTTTATTTTATTAGATATTTATATTGTATTTTGCAGTACCTTTTCTCTCTCTTGGAGTATTGTAACGAAGGCAATTTCCCTCGGGATTATTAAAGTACGTCTGTCTGTCTGTTTAATCAGCAGATCATCTCTGACTTGCTGTGAAAAGTAAGCTGCTTGGACATACACATCTGTGTCCCTGCTGTCTAGAACAACAGGACCAGTGTACTTACTGGCTCTCTCCTTTGCATAGGCAGAGAGCAGCATTGTATCTGCTTCTGGATGTCTGAAGTCATGGTCCCTATTAGCCACGCCAGGGCTCAGGTTGGTTGACGTTTCTCCCTCGCAGTATATGATGTCCCCCTGCACCTGACCCGCTTGTCTTTTCAGCTGTTCCAAGTTCTGTAGTCTGACCGTGTTTCCGGAATTAACCATGAGTTGGTTGAACTCAGCAGCACCTGGGAACCTGTCTTTGGGCTTGGGGAAACCATTTGGGCCTTTTGGATGTTTTGCTGCCCGACAATTGTGCTCACCATCCTTGATGCTGAACGGAAGGTCATACGTCATGACAAGGATGATGAGGTATGTGTTGGCGTGGCGTGAGAAGATCATAGCACAGATTTTATCTAAGTAGTCACCCCAGTGGTACTCAGGTGTGAGGGTAGCAAGCCGCCAGATCAGCGCCATGTCCACAAGGCTAATGTGGTCTCTTGGTTTTTCACGTACTGGGTCTAGCTTGAAGAGATCTAACAACTTGCTCTTCAGTCTTGCACATTGACCCATCTACATTGTAGAGTGAAAGGCACTCCTGAGTCACTCTCCTCTCAAGGGCTGCCTTAAGTTGGATCATTCCTTATCCCTCTGCAAGGTCCACTCTCTCCATATGGGCAACCTTCATATGAGCACCAGATGGTGTACAGTTTCTCCAGTGAAATTTTGCCTCTTAATCCTGTGGATGGTTGCAGTGAGCGGCTTGATCTTTGTGAACACTTGCTCTTGCAGGAAGGTTTCAACCTGAGCTTGGCCTTCTTAAGGCCATACACCAACTCTGGTGAGGCGACCAGGCCAGACTGTAGCGACCTCAGTGTAGGTGAGGAGATGTCAAAAGGGCTCAGCTTCAAAATCCTTCATGCATGCAAGCAGGTCCTGAACTGCCTGCTCATCCTTCATCCTTGCTGGCTGGCATTCAACATGCTTCCTATGGCGGTGCTGGCACTTAAGGCTCTGCTTCAGTTACTGATGTATGTAATGGCTCCCTAGCCCTAGTAAGATGTCCCATTTTCTTGTGCTTGATTTCAGCAGATGACTCACAAGGCTTGCCACATTGCAGCAGACATTCAGAGGACATTGTGCCTTGTTTTTCATGCTACATTCATATAAACCTAAGACAAACATAATATATAGTTATATAAATAACTACTATAAAGTACCAGAGAAGCTAGTCATCAGCTATTTAGCTAGGGTAGGCCTATTGGAGGTGAAACTAGCAGTGTTGAAAACCCGAAGTAGCTAGCCCGAATGTAAGTAGCTAGCTGGTTACTTGTCAGAACTGCTGGTTATGATGTTAATGCTACATCAAACTAATTAGATATGTTGCTATGTTATGCTTTTTTCCATGACAAGCAGCTGGATTATGTCAGTCGACATAAATTAATACAGCTAAACTAACATTAGCTAGCTAATGTGAAATACTAATTATCAATGATAACTTCTGCACATAACATTATCTCTTTGCTGTCATACATTCATCATGATAAAATTATCTTTGAGTCTATACGAACTTGCCTCAAAGTGTCTCAATGCAGAAAGGAATTTTCCAGTGACATGAAACCGTGGAAACGTAACCAAAAGACAGGGCATGTTGGCACATATCTTGGATGTGAGGCTGATTGATTGGGAGTGTGGTATGCTTTGTTGAATTACTGCAGAAGACAACTTCAGAGATATTTTATGCCTTTGAGAAGTGTTAAATTATTTTCCAGTTCAATCAATCAAGGTTGTCACATGATAATGTACATTATTACCAGCAGTGAAATTCTTGTTGCTTGGGTCGTTCAACTTACAGCGATATAAATAATAAAAAACAAATGAAAGAAAAATAAATGGACATGAAAATATAATAAGGGGCAATATAGACAGAGAATTAAGAATAAAATAGACTCCAGAATAAAATACCTATGCCAATAAATAGATAAATGCTTTCATTTAGAATAAAATGAATAAAAAAGTAAAGTAATGCGTGGGGTGCAGGGACATAACAGCTAAAATGTTAAAGTGTGTGTGTGTGTGTGTGGGCAGTGCAGCTGCCGTACCAGGCCGTGATGCTGCCAGCCAGGACCATTGAGAGTCCTCAAAGGACTCTCAATGGTACACCTGTAGAAGTTGGTGAGTATCCTGGAGTCCAGACCAAACCTCCTCAGTTGCCTTAGGAAGAGCCGCTGCCTAGCCACCTTCACGACCACACCTGTGTGGTGTGACCAGCGCACATCCTCGCTGATGTTAATCCCAAGGAATCTGAAATGGCTGACCCTCGATCAGCTTCTTCGTCTTGCCGACGTTGAGCAGGAGGTTGTTATCCATGTCAGGGCACTCACCTCTGCTCTGTGGGCCAACTCATCACTGCCAGTGATGCAGCCGATATGTGGTGGTGTCGCCTGCAAACTGGAGCTGTGTGGGTCTCCAGAGTGTAAGGCTGCTGTCCGCGCTTTCAGCCCCATGAAGACCTCTCTGTTGACCCATGGCTTTTGGTTGGGGAAAGTCCGTACAGTCACCTGCGGTACGTCACCAATACATTTGCTTATGTATCCGTTACGTACTCGGTGTAATCGTTGATGTTGTTGTCTGCAGCCGTCATGAAGATGTCCCAGTCCGTAGTGCGGAAGCAGTTGCGCAGCGCAGCGTCCGATTCGTCAGTCCAACGTTGTCGTGAACGCGTCATCATGGGCTGCTTGCGCTTCAGTTCCTACCTATAGGCTGGAAGCATCAGGACTGAGGAGTGATCTGATTTGCTGAAGGCTGGGCGGGGGCGGGCCTTGTAGGCATGTGCGAATGGAGTGTAAACATGGTCCACGATGTTTTCACACGCGTTGGAAACTTAACATGTTGATGGAATTTTGGCTTCAGGTTGGCTTTGTGAAAGTTGCCAGCCACGATGAAAGCAGCGCCCGTGTGGTGTCGGCGTGTGGGGGGATGTAAACAGCGGTGAGAAACACTGCTGTGAACTCTGGGCAGATAGAAGGGTCTGCATTTGATCTGAGGTGTTCAAGATCCGGAGAGCACCCCGCAGAAGTTTGTACATCCATACACCATTTGTTGTTGACCATGATACACACACCGCCTCCCTTGCCTTTTCCCGACTCTTTTGTTCGGTCCCGGCGATGAACGGAGAGTTCCCCAGTTAGAATGGACGAGTCAGGGACCGAGGGATCCAGCCACGTCTCTGAAAACATAGACGTTGCCGTTCTTGATGTCCCACTGGAAAGCTAGTCTGGTCCTTAGTTCATCCATCTTATTATCTAAGGATTGGACGTTTGCTAGGAGAACACTGGGGAGCGGAGGACGGTGTTGTCTGCTCCTCAGCCTGACCAGGATCCCAGCACTTTTCCCTCTTTTCCTTCGGCGGCGCTTCTGCCCAGGTAGCCACGGTAAGGTAAGTCTACACAAGGAGCGCTCCGTTCGTGAACTTCCAGGTAGCGAGTTGGGAAAGTTGAAAAAGTTTTGAGTGTATGTCCAGCAGTTTGTCTGTCATATGTGTAGTTGAGTGTATTGGTTAGATTAAAATATAATGAAAATAAGATAAAAACATTAAAAAGATTTAAAAAATGCAAAGTTGAGGGGGACCCTGAACGACAGCAGCCTGCTTCACTGGCACCATCTTGTGATGCAAGCATCTTGCGTCATGCTAACATTGTCTTTGTCACGTTAACGCTATGAATAATGAAATGAAGGGACCAATTGATCAACACAGTTAAGGTAACTAATAACATCAGCAAAGATTGTTTCTCATCAACCACAAACCTTTCTTTTTTACCTTTGAGATGACTTCTGCGTAGCCTACTTAACTCCATAACTGAACTCAGTATGAGCAAAGCTTTCATTTGAGCCTAATGATTTTGAAAAATTGACATTTAAAGAGCCAAACATTGGTAGCCATCTTGAATTTGAAGGTCAAAAATAAATTACATCATTTATGAATTTATTGACCCAAATAGTCTCAGAAACCATGTATTATGCAGCACTGTGGGCAAAACAATTAAATTAATTTCCAGCTTGGCTGACAGCAGCCATTTTGGGCTCTCACAAAATTTCCCTACATTTTCGTGAGGGGCACCCTGGCTAATTTTTTTCTTTAACCTTTATACATGACAAATCCAGTGAGAAACGAACCTTTGCTCTCCATGGTCACGGAACTTCTATAGATGACCCAACTAAAACACCCCAACTCTTAATCATCATTAAAATGGTATTTGTTGACGTAGCTAGTCTCGAAGTCTAGAAATCGATGTTTGTGTCCAGTTTATTGCGTGTAACTATAGACTCTTAGGAATAGATCAAGCCCCTCCGATCAATATTGGCAAAACAGTGTCAGTCAAGTGGACCAGTGCTTCATTTGCTGTTGGCAGACCATTCAAGACAGTGTTGCGTATTTGTCATATTTACATTTACGGCATTTAGCAGATGCTTTTATCCAAAGCGACTTACAAAGAGTCCATTTGTCATAAGGTGAAACATTTCATTGCTGCTAATACAGTAAGAAGTAACAAGTTTCAAGTTCTAGATTAACCATTGCTAGTATACAACATCTCTGACTAAGTGCCAAGACATAGGCTACAACAAGGGGATAGTTATGCAGGGTTCAGGTGAACTCTGAACAAGTGGGTCTTGAGTCTCTTCCGGAAGATGGGGAGTGACTGCAGTCCTGACATTGATGTCTGTTGTTCTGTAGTTCTGTTGCGCACAGAGTTGAGTACAGTGGACCACTGAGAGGCATCTTTTTACCATTCCTTTAGATTTTTCAGAGCATTTACAATGCCTCCCTAAACCAAAAAGAAAGTTATACCGTGGATGAAGCCGTGGAATTTTTGTTTTTTTATTACCGTGACAGTGATGTGGAAATATCTGATGAGGAATCTGCGGAAAGTGCCAGCAGCATCGACTCCACAGAGGAGGCGATGCATGCGCAAGGGCTTGGTTCTTTGCTAGATCAGTGAGTATCTAAATACATTTTCAAAATGTTATATTATTCAATGTGTTTATGAATAATTAGGCTTGCTTTACCAAAATAAAAGTGGCATGTAAATTTGTGGGATATATTTGACGCATACAAAGGTGATGTAATTCCGTTATCATAGCTTGGTACTTTCCTTATGTCGATTTGTAAAACTAATGATTTATAGAGCCCAGTACTGTAAACTATCGATTCTCCATCTAGCCAATGTATTCCTTTTGTCTCCTGAAACTTAGGGTGGGGTGCCAACAGTGTGTGTGTATTTGCGTCACAGTGAGAGTGGGTGTGGGGATTTGATTCAAATTGCAGTCACTGCACCTCAATCAGTGGATCGGTAAAAAAGATGGCTAATGGTTGTTTTCTTTCTAGTGTTTATTTTTTACGTGCTGTGGATTAGCTCTTCATCAGATGAAGAGCCACTTGTCACCACAAATCTGAGGAAGCATGGCCGTTCTTCACTGGCCACCACCTCCACCGCTGACGAGCCCTCCACCACACCGGCTGTAACATCAGACATCAGCCAACCTCTCCTGCTGCTACTGCCTCCAAAGCCCACCCTCACTACTGCCAGAGGTGGCAAAGGGAGTGCAAAGAGAGGAAGGCTGGGGGAGGGGAAGAGGGAGCAGTGCTCAGATGTTGAGCCACCACAGCCAGCCTTCAGGCCTGCCAGAACCCCTGGACCACAGCTGTCAGCCACAGCATCATACAGTCGTGTGTGTGTGTACACATGGATCCAAGCACGTTTCCTTTGTACATCCCAATCAACGTGGAACTGAGCCTACATGCAGAGGTGGCAAAATCCTCCCTGTCCACGCCCCCATTTAGATATGCAAATCAATTTAAATAGGCCCTGGATCTGAGATTCACCCCTTTGTCAGATCAGATAAACCAAGCAAGCATGAACAAAGGAAAGAAAATACATTTCACAGTTTGAGTTGGAGATTCTGGTGAATGAAGTGGAGACGCGGAGGGAGATTCTCTTTGGTACCCTGTCAGCAGGGATCAATATGAAGACAAAAAGAAATGAGTGGGAGCGTGTGTGTGAGGCTGTAAATGCCGTGGGGTCCGAGCAGCGCACACACACAGGTGAAAAAGAAGTGGTCGGATCTGAAAGTGGAGGTGAAGCAGAGGGTTTCTGCCCACCGCCAAAGCGGGACCGCAACAGGCGGGTGTACAAGAGTGGAGGAACTCTCCCCCTTTGACAAGAGAGTGGCCTCTTTAGTGGGTGACACAGCTCTCACCGGGGTGGTGGGAGCCCATAAAGGTGACACAGATCATCCCCAAGGTAAAAATGCTGAACTCATAAATGTTGTAATTATACTGGTCATACAATTGGCTGCTCACAATACACATAGCTTGTGCGTAAAGATGCCAGGATATTAAACACTTTGACTCATGTTTAATTACTTCTTTCTTTTTTATTTCTCAATAGACGATAAGCCAGGAGAGGGCAGACTCCTCCACCGGCTCCACTGGCCGCGGACTCTCCACCGGCTCCGTTGGCCACAGCGTCTCCACGCCAGCTGCTGCCGTCCGCCCGACTGGCCGTGTCCTCACCCGAACTGTCCTGTAATCACAGGGGGAAATAGTGAGAGCCATCGGTGGCATCAATGATCGTCTGGATCGACTAATGTACTTAGTGATATGAACAAATCAATAAATGCACTTGTGAGCAAGTAAATTCTGTCCTTGCCTCTTTACATGCTTGAAATCACATTCTGCCGGGCCCGTATGGCTTCCCGGGGTGGGTTGAAGCCATGGTGGTGTGCCACATTGTGGAGGACACCACAGGCCATCACAATGTGGCACACCTTCTCAGGTCGGTACAGCAGCACACCCCCCGACCTGTCCAGGCAGCGCCACCGTCCCTTCAGCAGGCCGATTGCCCTCTCCACAACTGCTCGAGTGTGGGAATGGAGGTCATTATACCTCCTCTCTTGGTTGGTGTTGGGGTCCGTAAGAGGAGTCATCAGCCACGTTCTTAGGGGGTAGCCACTGTCCCCTGGGGTCATATGAAGGAGGAAGACAATACACCACTTAAATGAACCACAGCAGACATTTCCATTCACGCCCGCTTTTACTGACCTAATACTGAACACGAGACAATCAGGGACTTGTTGGAAAGCTCTGCAGCTGTAATTTCACCAGCATAAATAAAACATTTGAATGCGCACATGCCCAAATGTGCATTGCGATGGTTTACATACAGGACAATTAAACGAATAATATTTTTTTCAAGTACCCACCACTCACCATGGCTGTTTATCTTTATCTGATTTTTTATAGTTTTTTTTATTTTTATCTGTACTTATATTTCCATTCTGATTACTTACAATGTACAATATTATTTATATTATGGTCACTTTACCTTTGCAATATTATTTATATTATGCTCACTTCACCACACAATATCCTCAAGTACTTGTTTTGCACATTTTCTGTTAGTTTTTGTTTGTGTTCTACTTTAATTTCTGTAGTTTGTACTACACTTTTCTGCTACTGTGACAAGTAAATCTCCCCGCTGTGGGATGAATAAAGTATAATCTATAAACTATTTACTCACCCAGAAGCCACCCATCGCGCACCGTTCCAGCCTCCAGCCTGTTCCCAACCATGCTGTTAGTCATAATGAATGAGTCATGCGTTGAACCAGGCCACCTTGCCACGATGTTAGTTAGCTGCCATTCCATTGATGGAATGAAAATGTTTCTTATTAACACAAACAAATTCATCCCGTGTTGGCGCTTTTATAGCAATGTGTGTGCAGTCAATAGCTCCAATTTACATTAAGGAAACCGGCTCTCACTGCAAATTGCGCTTTATTGTTGGCCTGTTTAACAGCATTGTATGGGAATTTGATGTACCTGGATGACATTCGGATGATTCCGTCCCACACAGCTGGCATGGCTCGGCTCAAGGTTGACTGGCACACTCCTGACCGATCAGCCAGCTCCCGCTGGAATGCCCCGGTTGCCAGGAACCCCAGCGTGGTCAGCACCTGTGTGGGCACAGACAACCCCTGGCTCCTCGCCATGATGTGTTCTAGGGCCGGCCGCAGCTCAGCGCACAACTCCAGTAACACTGGCGTTGCTAACCGAAATCGGCTTATGAGGCAATTATCATCGTTTGCAAGTAAATCCTCGCGTTCCTCCTCGCGTTCCCTAAATACTCGCTCATGTCGGATTGCACCATTTGCAAGGTCCTCTAACAATGCTAACGCTGCCATTGTTAATACCATTTTCTTCATCGCATTGCGCATGCTTTTATATCCACCAATATAATTGCAAACACATCGGTGTGTTAATTGTTAATAAGTGTGTCTCTGACGTGCACATCACTCTGATGACTAATTGTTTTTGACGTTATTAACAGTTTCCCAGCATCACTTCCAAGTGTTGCCAAAGGAACAATAGCTTTAGAAACATGCGTACACCAGCCATGAAGTTGGTGTGGGCACTGCACATTTCCACGGTAATTTCACGTTTTATACATCTGAACGTGAGCGTGGAAAAGGACGTACGCCACGTTTTTGTGCGTACGCAACCTTTATACATGACGCCCCTGCTCTCTCCATCTCAGTAATCCAAAGGTGGATGCGGAGAATGAGGAGATGAGAAGAGCAGCAGCTTTTGACCGATGTGCAAAAATAAAGCCCATGTACAACAACATGAGGGAGGCCTGCTTGAGCAATTTCCAGCCATCACAGAACATCTCAGTTGATGAGAGGATAGTGGTGTCAAAGGCCAGGATTGCACTCAAGCAGTATACGACACACACAGTTTATAACCCCACAAAATGGGGTTATAAACTGTTTGTCCTGGCTGACTCCCTCTGTTGTTATACGTGGAACGTTTTTGTGTATGAGGGCAAAAACACTGCCCAGCAGGGTAAGGGTCTAAGCTATTACTGTCATGGCCCTGCTGGACATGAAGCTGTTGGGCACAGGCTACAAGTTGTTTGTAGATAACTTCTACACAAGCAACAACATTTTTCAGGGACCAACAACCAACACCCTCAATAGAAAATCTCCCAGAGGAAGACTGCGCTGGATCAGGGATGGTGGCCTGCTGTTTGTACAGCGGAAGGAAACGCGGGATGTTTCCATGTGCTCTACCATTCACAAAGCCTTTGGAGGAGACACTGTCCAAAGGAAAGTGAAGGGTAATGATGGGCAATGGTCACATGCGAACATCTGTTTCAGCAGCAGTGAAGGACTATAATAAAAACATGGGTGGAGTGGATCTCTCGGATGCCCTCATTGGGTTACAATTGTGATCCACAAAACGAGCTGGTACAGGACATTTTTCTACCACTTGTTGACAGTGCTGTCGTGAACGCCTACATCCTGCACAAGGAGCAGGGTGCTCTGCAGGCGGTGCCCGGGCAGCCTGGCCAGCCTCTCCACTATGCTGTCGTGGAGGATGGCTCTGGTAAGGCTGCCTCTATCCGAGTGCCCATGGCGCAAGCTCTGTTCTGGAAGATTCTGTCTGCCCCCTCCCCCTGTGCCCCCTCCACCTCTGCCCCCCGTTGCGTGCCCTCCTCCACGGTGTGGCACCAAAAAAAGGGCAGAGCAGCAACGAGTGGCCCGGGAGACGGGCGGCCTCACTGGCGTCCCGCGAAAAACAGTTTACTGTTTTCCTGTGCATTCGCTGTGGCCAGCCAAAAACCTGTGAAAATGGCCACAGTCGCTACAGGGGACAGCACTTCTGCTCCCGGGCCCAGGGCCACTCAGTGGAGGACTGGCTGGCAGAGCAATGGAGCACAGACCCCCTCAGAAAGGTAGGATACCTGATAATGCTTCAAATATAGACTTGACGTCATTGCTGTATCATCACAGCTGATTTGGAAGTCACTTGTTGTGTTAGTTATGTATGTTGTATTTGTTCATTTTTATTTTTAGTCTTTTGGTATTTTATTTATATTGATATTTATTGATTTGTATTGTATTTATATGTATTGTACCCTGTCTGCTATGGCGACCCAATTTCCACCAGAGGGCGCGGGAGTGGGGTGACGGGTCACAGTTGGCCCTCGCCTGCAACAATGACGCCCTCGCCTCCTACGCCAGGCTGTTCCCTTCGATGGTGGTGGCCATCGAGGGAGGGTTGCCGGTCAGTGAGGACCATGGACGATACGCTTGTGGGGTTTGGCAAGCATGCCCACAAGACGTATCGTTCCATGTATGAATCCACCAGCGCCGACTCTCAAAGGTAAGTACCACAAGCGGTAGCACGTGTGCGATGAGGCGAGGCCGGGACAACGTGTCAGTTCACGTTTGGCACGTCTGTAGCTACGTCCGCTGGGTAAGGATGCAGCAGGTGAAGGAGGGCAGCAGGATCTTCACCCTGCAGAGGTACCTGGCGGGCCGGGAGTCAGAGGCAGCGGCCAAGACGCAGCCTCCGTTAGGTGAGTCCCCCCTATCCATTTACATTTACACACAGCTTGCTGGGGTCATTTAACGTAATCATTTATGTACGCCCGCAGAGGTCACGGACGGCGACCTCAACGCCACCGCCGCTGAGGTGGAGTCTCAGCGTGAGTGTCTGAACGCCACCTGGCGTTCAGCTGTACACCAAGACGGGGGAGCTGACCAGGGGCGGGGTCAGGCTCCCCGTCTTCCGCTGTTCCAGAGGCTCCACGTCCCTGGAGTCATTCCACCTCCACCAGTGCCACTTCATACCGGGTGAGTCCTGACTTGTACCCAATCGAACCGTCTCTGGAGAGACCAGAAAATGGCTGGGCACGCCCCTGCTCGAGCACTCCGCTCAGCTACCTCAGCAGGTCGACTGGTACCGCCATCACTAAAAGGAGGAAAAGGTCGGCTGGCGAAATCTCAGCTCTTCTCCGTTTTGGCACCGCAGTGGTGGAACGAGCTCCCAATGTCAGGACTGCAGAGTCACTCCCCATCTTCCGGAAGAGACTCAAGACCCACTTGTTCAGAG
>OMKQ01097761.1:0-27500 GCA_900302335.1 Phycis phycis
GAGAGAGAGAGAGAGAGAGAGAGAGACATAAAGAGAGAGAGAGAGAGACACACACACACACACATAAAGAGAGAGAGAGAGAGAGACACACACACACACACATAGAGAGAGAGAGAGAGAGAGACACACACACACATAAAGAGAGAGAGAGAGAGAGAGAGAGAGAGAGACACACACACACACACACAAAGAGAGAGAGAGAGAGAGACACACACACACACATAAAGAGAGAGAGAGAGAGAGAGACACACACACACATAAAGAGAGAGAGAGAGAGAGAGAGAGAAACACACATAAAGAGAGAGAGAGACACACATAAAGAGAGAGAGAGAGAGAGAGAGAGACACACACACATGAAGAGAGAGAGAGAGAGAGAGACCCACACATAAAGAGAGAGAGAGACACACACACATAAAGAGAGAGAGAGAGACCCACACATAAAGAGAGAGAGAGAGAGAGAGAGAGAGACACACATAAAGAGAGAGAGAGAGAGAGAGAGAGAGAGAGAGAGAGAGACACACACACACAGAGTGAGAGAGAGAGACACACAGAGAAAGAGAGAGAGAGAGAGAGAGAGAGAGAGATAAAGAGAGAGAGAGAGAGAGAGAGAGAGAGAGAGAGAGAGACACACACATAAAGAGAGAGAGAGAGACCCACAGATAAAGAGAGAGAGAGAGAGAGAGAGAGAGAGAGAGAGAGAGCATATGTTTCCATGCAAAGGAATTGGTAACATGATAAATAACATGGGGTAAGGATCTGGTTACCGGTCTTCTGTGTTTACATGGCAGTTAAGAAACCTGGTTGCCAAGGTAACCATGGCTGCAGAGCCCTCGACTACAGACAGGCGTGTTGAATGGAGGGTCCCACAGGGGGGAACTGTCTCATGTGTAATACTCATTTTGCAGGGTTTTGCATACAAACAGTGAATCTGAACTGTCTGTCTGGCTGACTAACAGAGTAAACGGCAGGCCTTACCTGGAGGGCCGTAGAGCAGCAAGCCTTTCCATGGAGACAAGATGCCAGTAAAGAGCTGGGGATACTGGAGAGAGAGAGAGAGAGAGAGAGAGAGAGAGAGAGAGAGAGAGAGAGAGAGAGAGACAGAGAGAGAGAGAGAGAGAATAAGATTGAGTTGAGCTCCTAGAGAATATAATAATGGTGAACATGTGCAGAACATCTGTCCCCATCTGGAGGGTAAATGTCACAGGAATACACAAACAGACCTGGTGTCATTTCAATAAGGGATAAGTTATGGTAGCGACCCATGTGTGTGTGTGTGTGTGTGTGTGTGTGTGTCCAGGTATGGATTTAATGTCAGCCTAACAGAATACCCTGACCTGCAGGCTCCATACCTTTAAGACCTTTAAAGGAGATGTATTCAGAATCAAAGAAATACCAGCCATGAGTCACATGAATCACCTTGATTTGGTCACCTGACTTACCTTAATTGGGTCACCTGACTCACCTTAATTGGGTAGACAACGGCCTCCTTGACTAATCGCTTTGCATCTTCCAGTCCCATGATGTCATCCCAGTGCACATTGGGGTTGTGCAAATAAATGTCCTTTAAAAGGCACACACACACACACACACACACATGCACGCACGCACACACACACACACACACACACGCACGCACACACGCACCCGCAAATACTGCTCTGTTTGGGCTTTTAAAAGTGCCCTTTACAACCAAATGGCAGAAAAGGTCAATTGATAAGACTCAGATAATTTGACTTGAATTGATAGAATCAGCTCTTCACAGCCTCTCACTGGAGTACTCAGGTACTACGTTGCTAAAAGAGAGTAGCTCTTTACTGCCTCCTGCTGGAGTACTCAGGTACCAAATAACACGAGAGAGAAGCTACTAATAAGCTACTGCCTACTGTAGTGTGTGTGTATGTGTGTGTGTGTGTGTGTGTGTGCGTGTGTGTGTACCTTGCTGATGATGGCTGCTAGTTCTCTCATCTCACTGTTTGTTGTGATGAACGCTCCCAGAGGTTTCAGCAGGCGCTCCTACAACAGAAAGGTCATCTGTCCACTGCACTCACTGCACTCACTGCACACAACCAAATGTGCTCCACAGAGGTGGCCGGCTAGCTTAGCACTGTGGGGCAGTGGTTTTGGAGCGTAGCCTGATAGGTGGATGGATTGTTTCCGGCTGGGCTTTCAAAATTTATCTTACTCTCGCTGGTTTCTCCACCTACCCGAGCTTTAAGAGAGTCAAGGGTTCACAGGGTCAATAGGGTCAAAGGTTAACAGTCTTAACAGTGTTAACAGGGTCAGGGGTTAACAGGGTCAGGGGTTAACAGGTTCAGGGGTTAACAGGGTTAGCAGGGTCAAGGGTAAAGGTAAAGGGGCATTCAGCAGACGCTTTTGTCCAAAGCGACTTACAATCAGTACATTTGTGGGGTTCGACATGTGGACAGTTGGAGGAGGAGGAGGGATCAAGGGGATCGAACTGCCGACCCTACAGTTAGTGGACGATCCGCTCTGTCCACCCGCTCTACACTGAGCTACTGCCGCGCAAGGGTTAACAGGGTCAGGGGTTAACAGGATTGGCAGGGTCAAGGGTCAGGGGTTAACAGGGTTAGCAGGGTCAAGGGTCAAGGGTTAGCAGGGTCAACAGGGTCAACAGGGTCAACAGGGTCAGGGGTTAACTGACGGTAGATACCGTGTGGTCGGTGTCTGCTGCGCCTCCTCTGCCCGCGCCCTGGATCACAGCCTTATGGTCCGAGATCTGAACGAGCACAAGACCCACTGTAACTACACTGTAACTACACTGGAACACACTGGAACACACTGGAACACACTGTCGTGGAACGAGCACAAGTCCCGCAGTAACTACACTGGAACACACTGTAACTACACTGGAACACACTGTTGTGGAACGAGCACAAGACCCACTGTAACTACACTGTAACTACACTGGATCACACTGTCGTGGAAATATGTATCCTAATGATAATATAAAATTATATGAAAATGTTATAACCTTGCTTACATTGTTACTCATCAATTTAAAATACATTTGTATGAATTCCCCCTTGCACCTAGATAAAGCTCCTTTCCTCTCTCTAATTGAAAGTTAGTTAGAATTCACGTTGCTAATCTACTCATCACGTCTAAAGGTTCTCTTCTATAGTGGCCTAGAAGACCACTATTGTATACTATGGTCAATAGATGCTCCTAGGAAGACCCCTATTCTCTTTAGATATTCCTATGAAGATGACCATTCTCTGTAGATGTTCCCATGAAGACCACTGTTGTCTTTAGATGCTCATATGAAGCCCATTAGTCTCTTTAGAGGCTCCTCTGTACCTTCCTGGAGCTTCCTTCTCCTGAAGCTCCATTTGTTGAGATGGATGAGACGTTGAGACCAAACTCCACCGGAGGATCCAGGAGCCCATTCTCCTGTTTAGGAAATACACACATCATACCTCTAGTGTTGGTTAGGTAGACACCTCTAAGATGAGTTAAATACACATTTTAAACTTCTAAGGTTCATACCTGTAGGGTTAAAATACACACTTTACTCCTCTGAGGTTAACCCTGATGCTTTAGCAACATTTTTGTAGGCTTTTACATTGAAAAAACACATCATACACTTCTGTCTTTGATGGCCATTTTGGGTTCTGACTTCTTGGCTCCTCCCCCAGAATGTGGCCGGTGGGTGGGGCTTATTTTAGGGAGGGGCTTCACAGTGGAGGACGGGGTCCTTAGGGACGAAACAAAGGAATCAGAATATATCAAAACACACCGATACACATGCACATTCTGAATACATACATATATGTATTCAGAAGAAGTCATAACACATTTAAACTGAAATCAACAGAACTGTCAAAACAGGTAATAGTCAAAAAGTCAAAAACAGTATAAGACATGCAAACAAACAGAAAATCATACCTTTTCTTGCCACAGCTTCTAACTACTCTGGTTTCAACTGGTGAGACAAAAGTTGTTCATGTAATCACTGATAGGTATAGGTACTGATAGGTATAGGTATAGTTATTGATAGGTATAGGTACTGATAGGTATAGGTTGCATAACTATCCTCATGCTTTCATTTGTTGTATGTCCTGGCACTTTAATCTTTAATCTTTGTAATTTGGCACTTTGATCGCTCTTTGTAACTTGGCACTTAGTCAGAGATGTTGTACACTAGCAATGGTTAATCTAGCACTTGAAATGCTTGAAACCTGTTCTGGTAACTTCTTACTGTATTAGCAGCAATGAAATGTTTCACCTTCTGATGACAAATGTACTCTTTGTAAGTCGCTTTGGATAAAAGCGTCTGCTAAATGCCCTCAATGTAAATGTAAATTAAGAAATTTGACCCCTTTTCTGAATGGTAATCGTGCCAATATTGCACAGGAAAACGCATAGTCAACAGCCCTGGCGTGAGCGTACGTACATGTCTTTGCAGGAGGTGAAGATGTTCTCCACCAACTCTACATCGTTGAGCATCAAGGCGAGGCGCAGGGCCTCTGGGTAACGGTTAAACTTGCGGAAGATGTTCAGAGAGCATTTCAGCAGCGCAGAGTTCTCTGGCTCAGGCACGTAGCTCACACAGCTGAGGAGAAGAGGACAAGAAGAATGAGAGAGAGTGACCACGCTTCAGCCAGAGCCCAGGTTTGTACTGCTTCTTGAAGAGGTCAAATTCAGAGTTTACCACAAAGAAAAAAAGACAAGCACAACTTGTTTCTCGAAACTCGAGCCACTGGAATGGCTTCCCTTAACATCTCAGAAACACATGATGTAATATTTAACCAATCACAGTCCACTACCAGGTGCTTTTCTCCACCTCCGTGAAGTCAGAGACGTCATTCAGCAGTAGGTAGGTGTTAGGGAGTTGCCCAGGGACGCCTGCAGGGATGCTGTGCACATGGAGGATCGAACCCAGTACCTTTTTGGCTGGGAGTCAAACACCCAAGCCCACACATTGTCGGGGCCCCAATACCGCTCAAGTGGTATGTTAATAAGTTGGGGAGACACTATTGGTGGAGTCCTGCTGGGTTACGACAGAGCGTCACTGTAAGGGGACACCGGACAAGTCACGGGCACCGCACAGGAGGAAGGGCGCATCGGAAGAGTTGAGTTTCCGTCATGTTCTGTGTTTAATGTGATGGGAGGCGATGGATGGAAGGTGCAGTAAGCCCTTTAAACATGTCATCAGTAGCGTTAATAGCAACTGTACATATCAATAATTGCTTTTTGACGCGTTCGAATTCCAACATATCTACAATGTAATTTTGACTAGTAGCAGATTAAATTATTAAAATCAATTAAAAAGGTAAAATTAAATTTCTCACTGGTTAAAATGTTAATTCTTGGTATCAACACTACATTTCTTACTAGTGGAAATGTTAATTGTGGATATCAACCATTCAATTCTGACTAGTCAAAATGAATGTTGGCTTGGAATTGTAACTAGTAACAACGTCATTACAGATATCTGGAATTTCACTTCCGATATCTACAATTCAATTTCAAATATCTGATGTACAGTTTTAACTAGTGAAAATTATATTTGTATTACTAACGATTATATTTGAGAGCTTATTTTTGTAACTAGTCAGAATTGAATTTTAGATATCAAAACGATGAAAACGAAAATGAAAGATATCTGCAAATCAGGTATAAAGGTAATGTATGATGATGATGTATGCATGACTTGAAAATATATTTGTAACATGTCAAAGTAAAGCAAAACAAAGCAAAGCAAACAGGATCCACTTAAATTCCATAACATCTATGTATGGGGCAACCTACTTCAAATCATCATAAAACCCAAAAGGTTGTTTGTACATTGTGCAAAGTTTAAATGAAACTCCATTCCAACTTTTATTCCATTGCTACTATTTCGTCCAAAACATTTCATTGCACAGTATGACTGCAAGTGATGCTGCACATTTAATAACAAACAACTTTAACTTGAAATTGCACTGCTGCACTAGCGCTGTTCAAAAGCATGCTGAGAAAAAACATGCAGTATTCTGCACAACGGATCACCAGAAAGGTAAAAAAAGAGCTTTGTGATACATGTTTCCGTTGTTTAAACAGTGTCAAATGTTGGATAGGCGTCCCCTCTCAAAACACGTACCTGGTGAGGTAGAGACAGACCTTGGCATAGGCGTTGTCGTCGATGTAGTTCTCCAGCATGTCCAGCCTCTCCACCTCCATGAGCAGGTCGCAGGCCTCGTGTTCGGCATTGTGCGCCATGTTGTAGGGGACGATCTCCTTCACCAGCTTCAGCAGCGTCTCCTGCTTGGTCTTGTCACTCTCCTCCACCTCCTGCCACTCCTTGGCCACCTCTCCGGCCAAGTGCCTGGGAGAACAATGGGGACGAGCCGAAAAACATCAGCTGCCGGGAGGCAGGGAAATGCCTTCCAAACACATCAGTTTTAATAATGTCCGCCTGCCAGGAATGGCAGACTTCAAAACAGAAAGTAAAATGTATAGCAGCATAGTGCTAATGTGGTGGTGTATTAAACCAATTACTTCTTCGTAGCAGTTTATGTATTTTGACGTTCAATTCATTTTTAAAGGCTCATCAAAGAACAAGTGGGCAAACTGCATATCAGACAGGACTGTGGGCTAGACGATGTCATACATGCTAACATTATGTGTCACCAGCGGCTCAGCTTCATGTTTGTGTTTGTACATAAACACTGTGTACCCCGGTGAAGTTTCAACGAGGTATGAAAAGAACTCAACACCACCAAAGTCTATCTCAAACGTTTTTCTTTTGGACCTGGGTTTATCCCTTGCTTGTGCATTTCCACAATGTAATTTTTGTTACAAACATCTCTGGATTTATAACAATGATGGGCCTTCCTTTGTGAGCAGAACTTTGATCCGTTACGCCAAGACTACGTTACTCCACCCACCTGACGTATCACTGTCCCCACATCTCTGTTACTCCACCCACCTGACGTATCACTGTCCCCACATCGCTGTTACTCCACCCACCTGACGTATCACTGTCCCCACATCGCTGTTACTCCACCCACCTGACGTATCACTGTCCCCACATCTCTGTTACTCCACCCACCTGACGTATCACTGTCCCCACATCTGTTACTCCACCCACCTGACGTATCACTGTCCCCACATCTCTGTTACTCCACCCACCTGACGTATCACTGTCCCCACATCTCTGTTACTCCACCCACCTGACGTATCACTGTCCCCACATCGCTATGTTACTCCACCCACCTGACGTATCACTGTCCCCACATCTCTGTTACTCCACCCACCTGACGTATCACTGTCCCCACATCTCTGTTACTCCACCCACCTGACATATTAATGTCCCCATGAGGCTACGTTACTCCACCCACCTGACATATTCATGTCCCCACGAGGCCAGCTCCTCCTGGGAGCCCAGCAGGCGGTACTTCAGACACTCCCTCTCGCCACTCATGGTCATGGCCAGCACTGACACAACATCAGCACAGAAATGCTGGAAACACAGAAGCAGCAAAAGGCTTGATTAAAAACATGTTCAATTCTGCTATAGATGACGTACTGTAGCAATGCTGCTCTCAAACGTTATAAATACTTCATATCGTCAAGTTACTACCAAGCCCCATGTTGCCCCTGCATTCTGTATGAACACGCATCTCTATGAGGTCACACTGTTGCCACCCTGGACTGCTGGGGACGAAACGACACAATGTCCATTCAGTTACTTCAAAGGACCCACCGTACTCACAGATGTGTCCTTATGAACAACACACTGAGACTTTGTTGATACACTGGGAAGAAAACATTTAAATCTATCCTTTGCAGCATCATCGGCTTTAGGTCAAACCATGGAGGTAAACAACCATGAACTTTGACATTGGAAGGATACGTATTCATTATTGTTTTTAAGACAGTGTTTCTTCCACAGCCATCCGCTGTGGCAGCAGTGTGTGACCCCATAGTATCATGTGTTTATACATGATCATAAGGCACACAGGGAATGTACTAAATAAATTGCAGATACGATGCTGATCATTTGCCCATACAAGATGAAGATTCAGGCATTATAAATACTTTTACTAGACCAGAACAAAAAAACAACTAAAGTGTGCCAGTGCTCTACAGCTCCTACCTTGTTCTCCCCAGTAGGCATGGCCTCGTAGATATCCTTGAGCTTGGTATAGTGCGGGCGCAGGAACTTGAGGGGTTTGGGCACCGAAGTCATAGAGGTGGTGGAGGAGCGGATCTGTCTGCGGAGCTCCTCCAGGGCAGCATGGTGTAGAGCTGTGTCCTTATCCTGTCCATGTGTGACAATGGCAGGTGAGTATATTCACATCTTATTTTCAATGCACTGAAATGCAATGCTACCAATCACACACTCCACCACGTAAAGCAAGACACTTGTTTGTTTATTTAATTTGAGTGTATGAAATACGTACCCCCAACCTCTCGACCATCAGCTCCAAATCCTCTTGCAGCTGTTTGTCTTCCTCAGACTGTAGAAACAGCATTCAAGGAAAGGATAAATACATACAGGATAGAAGATACAAGCTAGGTTATACATCTATACACGTATTGTAATCATGTAAATGGGTCAATTACTTGAAAATGTATCATTGCATGCGTTTAAGTGACGCAAGCCCATTATTTCAGGGGGATGTTAGCAATAGTAAACAGTTCCCAGCTTCACATTAGTACTTGGTGGGCATATCAATTAGCGCACCAGTCATCGGCTAGCGAGCTAACTAGCGCTACTGTAAGCTAACGTACGTCAGTGTAAATGAATTAAAAATACAACACGCAGTATTTAAGTAGTTAAAAAAAGACTACACCGAGACAACACAGTGGCCACAATTCCACAGTGAATAGAAAATCGCAAAAATGACAATGTAATAAAAATGATCTCGGCCTACTCGACCATGTTGTCAAAGCAGCAGTGACTCAGGCAAAACGCACCACTTGCTCTACAACAGATATCGGCATGAGAAAACATTACATTTTTACCAATTCTTTTTCTTCTTTCTTATCCTTATCCTTCCCAGCGAGCTTCTCCCCCTTCTCCTTTTCCTTCTCCTCGGTCTTTTCGGGCTGTTTTTTCTCTTTGTTTTTTGCCTCCTCCATAGCTGCAATTTTGTGAACTGTCGGCTAGTAAAAGAACTATGGAGGACTGGAAGTAAACGACTTCTTCACTGCCGCGAGCAATGACACCAAGTCTCACTACTGCCACCTAGCAGAGTGAGTGTTATTCGTGTTGGGAAATAGTCACATGATCATATGGATGGAATCACATGCTCTTGTTTTACTTTCGAGTTCGCCCATAGGTTCAACATGGCGTTGCAAATTGGGACTTTCATTTGTAAAGTTGCCGCCATCATCTTAATGTCTGTTGCTTCTGAAGGACAACGACTCAAAGGATTTAGAACATTGAACCGATTGCAAAGTACCAGCAACGAGACGGTGTTTGAGGACCAGTGGTTCATTCAGAAACTAGACCACTTCAATGGTGCAGACAGCCGGACGTGGAAGCAGGTGAGTGCCGCTGTCAGTGTGTATGTCAACCCCATCTAGTACTATAGCGTCGTAATGGCTGACATATGAGCGTGAAAAAAATACAGTATCTATCTAATTGTTACAGTATTCACAAATGTACCATTTGCTTGGTTATCCAATTTAATGTCATCATTCACACTTAATGTTTTAAGTATATCCTTTATGGTTGACGTTGTCTACATAACATTTAGTTATATGTTGGTTGTTGTCCGTTTTTGTTGTTGATAGTCTATAGGTTCTATAGGTTGATGCCAATTTGCGTCGTCATGCCAGTCGTGCCAGCACGTCGTAGGGTTAGTAGGGTTAAGACAGCATTTACTGAACGGCTCTCACGTGACAGGTTGAACAAACAGCAAAGTTCGTAATTCATGTACGACGTAAGACGTACATTTGTATTGCTTTGCTTTATGTAACTCACAGTTCATTCGATTTCTAAGTAAATTAAATGTGTTGTAAAAAGGTCTAATATTTGTATTTCATGATGTGCTCTGAGCCGTTAGTATGCAGCATGTGTGCATGTACATAAATGAGACTAGATACAAGAGAATATACTAGATACGAAAGTCTAAGAAAGTCTAAAGAAAAGAAGATTTGATGTTGACTTATCGAACTTTGCATGCATGTCCATGGTCATTTGGAAGGAGTTATTTTAAAGGTGAGGGTTTATGGTTTTAACCCTAACCCACAGCCTACCAACCCTTTCTGGTTTTGTCCTAGAGGTACTTTGTGAATGACAAGTTCTACAGGCGTGGAGGGCCTGTGTTCCTCATGATCGGTGGAGAAGGCCCGGCCAACCCAGCATGGATGGAGAATGGCACCTGGCTGCTCTACGCCCAGAAGATGGGTGCTTTGTGTATGCTGCTGGAGCACCGCTTCTATGGACAGAGTCACCCCACCGTGTATGTACCACAGTGTTACTTCATGATCAAACAGTCGTTACACTAAAACCAGTGAAGCGCAGCAGAAAAGAATGGAAGAGATCCACATTGAGGCAGCTAGAAGCTGTCTAACATTGAAATTGGTTCATACAGATGATGGCCCAGTCAACATTCTTACAGCATTACACTCACTAACAGCTGTTGAATGGCTCTTAAATCTTACATACAGCACCTTTAACTTTGGCCAGAAAACAAGCACCACTGCATTTATAGCTGTCATTGATTAGCTTGTTTGATCTTAGCTTCAATATGCAAGTTACTGTACAACTTTGAAAATTGTGTTTCCTTTCGTAATGTATTTTTCTAAATTCTATTCTATTTATGTTCCTCATACGTTTACACTTACCACTAGATAGCGCCACTGCACAGTCAAAATGAACGACGAGGAGATCATGAACCTTCACATGTCTGTTGAATACAAAGGCTGGACGGATGGATTCAACCCTTTCATTCCTCGATGTTTCCCTCTTAGGGACCTGAGCACGGAAAACCTGCGTTTTCTCAGCAGTCGCCAGGCCCTGGCGGACCTGGCCCAGTTCCGCACCGCCATGGGCGAGGCCCGGGGCCTCGCCGCCAGCCGCTGGGTGGCGTTTGGTGGCTCGTACCCAGGCTCGCTGGCCGCTTGGTTCCGGCTGAAGTATCCTCACCTTGTTCATGCCTCTGTGGCCACCAGTGCGCCCGTGCAGGCAACCGTTAACTTCCCAGGTAGGACTCAGGAGTATGGCGTTCCCATGTGAGCAAGCAGCAGACGCTCTGCATGAGGGGGTCACTTTAGGACAACATATAATCTTAAACCACCATACTCAAAACAGTTGATTCATAAATGCTGTAGATTGTGCAGCGAGGTGTGTTTATTGGAATTGCAAAATGATGTGCAAAGGATAATCTTTTATGTGCAAGGGAAAATATGAAGAACCACACAAATAGAGCACAACAATAAGTGCAAAATGAGTCTGTTTAAATTTGACACGATATCCACGCAGTATATTATTTGTCCTTAAAACATAGCATAAGATTTGCTAGTGTTGTACCTATTTATGTGTATACTGTTGCTACACGTGTATTTAACAATTAACCTTCCCTCCAAGAAAAGGCTCCCCTTTTGTTCAATATATTTGGTCAAATATATATAGAGGTTAAGGGCTCATCAACGACAGCATATTGAAACATTTACTGTTGGAAGATTTGGGAAAATGTAACACATTTTACAATCTGACACAGGCATATTCTGATAATTTAGTGTTAATAAAAAAAAACTTTGAAATGCAGCCACATTAAAACTTCTAGGTATTAAACATTAGTTTAATATTTTGGTGAGGAAACCAAAATTAAACTAGCATTCTTCTTCCCCAAGCTCTTCAGTTGTTAGAGCAAGAGGCTAAAGTCTCAGACAAATCAAATCTGTAAGGGAGCTTCCTGCTTGCTTGTCGGTATTTTGTTTAATGTTGTGTTTGGCATCAGGCAAATTTTTCCCCCGGAAGTCCGCAGAATGGAATGGAGGCCAAACAGCCTTTCATCATCGCGGATATCTTATGCTGCCTCTACATGTCCCTACATGTCCCTATGGCTACGTTGAAATCTCTCTCTTTTCACACTCACAGTTTAGTCAGTCCCATTGAGGCTTTCATTAGCTAGTGCTTGTTTCAGACATTACTTAACAATGGAAGAGTGGCTCAATGTCTGGATCCAGAAGATGCGGCATTGGTGTTGCATGGAATTGGCATGTAGCCCTGACTTATCTTACTTGTATACCTGTCTTACCTATCTGGTTGTCTACCGACCAGTTCTTGGCTGGTCCCTAGACTTGTCTGCAGCAGCTAATCAGAATTAGAATTAGAATCAGAATCAGAAACAGTTTTATTGCCAGGAAGGATTTTATACCAACGAGGAATTTGTTTTGATGTAGAAGGTGCATTAACAAACCAATCCAAACAGGCTGCCATCCAACACCCTGAGCAGGGTAGGATAACTTTTCATCAGTCTAGGTCTAATCACGTCTTTTTGTTTCTTTTGCAGAGTATTTGGAGGTTGTGTGGCGGTCACTAGCCTCTGAGAGCCCAGAGTGCCCACTGTTAGTGAAGAAGGCCTCAGACACACTTATTGAGCGGCTCAAAGACCCCAAGACATTTGACGCCATCACCAAAGACTTTAAGTACATTGATTTTATGATTCATTGAACAAAGTATATACAGTATACACATATACACCTAAGTTTGCTGGGGCACATTAAGGGGACATGCGGTTAATGTCCCTTTATGGGTGGCTTAGGACTAGACTAGGTGCTGGTTGGGTAAACATACTGTGTAATAATCACAGATGTCACAGCCACATTGAGAAGGAATAAAAGTGTGAAAGAACTAATTATGAATAGGTAACTTGTAACAACCCGTGATGGGTTGCAATTGCAATTGGTTGCAATTGGACTATTTAAGGTTTGGCATATACTGTTGTGTTACCAGTAACTAGTACCAGTAGTGCCAATCGATGCTACCGGCAAAGTCCATAATAGTCCAGTGGTCCTGAGGGCTACATAGTTTCAATGGTCTGTCCCCTGTTGGCACCAGCAGGGTGCGTCTTGGACTTGCCCCAGAGTCATGGAATACTGTAGCACCCACCCAACCGAATTTCTGTGAGATCAACAGTCCCACACATGGCTGCATAGACTCTGCATCCATTCATAATCACCATCACCATTTTTCATTTTGGTCCTTTATTTATATCAACCCTGTGACTAATTTATTCTTAATAAAGCTACGAACATGTATGTCATGTGTTCCATTATGCCAAGACACTGGTCATTGTGGGTTTTTGCTAAATCCTGGTATTATTCGGGTCGTTAAGTTCTACAGTCAGATTACAGAGTGAGAACGCTAAATTCATTTTTTGTGGTCAGGCCAAGCTCGCAGCTGGTGATGTCATGGCCAAATACTTGTGCCCAGGCACTGTGTCTGCACTGACCAGACCATGTCTGGCGTCTCTCGCTTTGCACCTCGCACACAGTAAACCGGAAGCCTGCGCGTCACCGTGCAGACAGAGACAGGCCGTGTCTTGGCTCTCCAAACCACAGGGCCTCAGACAGGGCACACTTTTTGTGTCACCATATTGCCAACACGCACACACACACATACACACACACACACAAGCAGCACAAGGACGGGTCTCTTCTTAAATCATTACATGACATCATATTACCAGTTATACCAGTTATTCACAGGGGGATAGGCTGGCAGGAACAGAGGCACTCCTTCTAATCCCAGTCCACTTGTCTAACAGTCCTATCTTGGTGTGCATGTGTGTATTGAACATAGGTTGGTGTCCTAAAATAAATATTTTGTCTCCTGATTTGCAGCTGGTCATGTAACTTTAGATTCCACTTTAAGGGATTACACGAAATGGATAATATCCTCCATAGGCTAGCTTTTGTCATATAGAACTGAATGGAAGGGAGGGGTAGAGAATCTTGTATACACAGATAAAATCTCTGTATGTTTGTCTGGTATTTACAGTGTTTATTTGTACACCTCCCTCACATCCCTTATCCCGTCTCGCTGTGTCCTGTTCTGCTATTCGTGTAAGTTTCCCTTTTCTCCTTCTAGGCTCTGTCCTCCACCCACCCACTCCCTCCCTGCCTGCCTATTCTTTGACCTCCACTGTCCCTTTTGTTGTTTTCTCCTATTTCCATGTCTGCCCTGTACTCTCTTGTGTTTTCCCTTCAACCAATGCGTGCTTCGCTGTTCCTTCCTCCCCGCAGCCTGTGTTCCACACTGCAACTCAAGTCTGAGATGGACTCGGCCTACTTCCTGGAGACGCTGGCGGGCAACTTCATGGATGTGGTGCAGTACAACCAGGACAACAGGGAGTTTGAGGTGGGCATGAGGCTGGCACCAGGTGCTCCATCCTTTGATGGGGGGCAAATTCCCTTTCATTAAGCCAATGTTATTGTTGAGACAATTTGCTATTCTATTGTATTTTGGGAAAAGGGGCATTTGGCTTGTTTGCATGCACGTAGAGTTCACAGACTAGGTATATGGAATACAGTGCAGTCATGCAGTCATTTGCTGCTGGACTCTTGGGTTATCTCCAAGTTTCAGGATTGCACAGACTACATCTTACTGATGCCTGTCTCCAGCCACTGAAGAACATGAGCTGAACATATGTTGTATGTATGTATATATGTATATATATATATATACACACATACATACATACAACACCCCTCTCTTGCATGATATGAGAGGAATGATGCATGCACTAAGTAGGGACATGGGTAGCTCAGGTAGAATGTTTGAAGCAGATAGAGCCACCATTGTACTCTGGTGAGAGGCAAAGAGAGGGGAGGGCTGTGCTGGCTTGTTGTGCTGGTCTGTAGCCTTCTATGTGAATAGTGTCCCCCCATATGTATCTGTATAGGGAGAGTGGATCATGAATGAGTCGGATAGGTTAAAAACAGATGAGAGAGATTGTTTAGGAAGATTTTACTCCGTCAACTTGTCCGACTGTTCTTACCCCCCTTTTTTCATCGAAGCGAATTTAGTATCGGTAGCGTTATCCACAAGTATCCATCACCCACCCACTTCTCTTTATCCAAGGCCCTTTCTAAAGAGCCCCTCACCACACCCCATGCCCCTGTTGCCTCCAGGATACGTGAGTCCAATTACGAATGAGCCCATGTGAAGTGGCAACAAAAGCCTCTTTGGTCTCTCTGGTTTCCTGTCGCCCCTCCAGCACTATAAAGTGGCTTATAAAGGAACCCAAGAGGAGATGGTTCAGGGCCACATAGCCTGGGGTGCTAGCAGGTGACGTAGCACTGGCAAGCTAACTCTCTCGGGCCAGAGGCACCAGGTTGGGGGCTGATGGGTGGGTGCACCCACTAGCTTTTCCATACCACAGATTGAGTCTCCACATTCTTCTATCCTAGTAGAAGACCATCGTGGTCTCACAAGTTCTTTCTGTTTCTCACCGCAGATCATTCTGGTCTCAAGCCTGTTGAAAACCTTCCAAAAACTAAAGAAATGCTTGGACCAATGTGCTCGGGGAGGGAGTTTCAGTTAATGACGGAACGTCTCAGGAGGCTACTTCAATCTACATGAAATTATAAAATATAACAATTACATTCTAGTTCCACTGGGAACCAGCAAGATATTTTATGTGGATGGTAGGGAGCAGAGCAGAGGGATTGTTTAATGGGGCTTTTGTTTCACTAGTGTGGGAAAACTACTGCCAAATGCTCACAGAATGCATTTCCAACAAATAAGTTGTGTAAAAAGCTGTTCTATCTTAGAGTGGTCCACTGTGATTATGATGTGGTGCAGAAGGAGGCCAGTGTGCAGTTTATTTGCGAGCAGGGGCCATGTGAAACATGATACTCTTGGGTAGTAGTTACCTTCCACAATCTTGTGCATAATGTATTGCAAGTGATAAACCTTGATCAAAATGGAGTGATATATCCATACATGATGTGCAGCTATATTTCTATATAATGTATACAACATTCCCATTGACGGTGCAGATTTGTATAAAAATCCTCCTTATTACCCAGCCCAATATTTTACCGTCTCATGAAATGGTGTGGTTTGCTATCTGTAGAGTTCACCAAAAATGCACATGCACGATCATGTGTGGCAACATGGTGATGAAGTGTTTTTTCTTTGGTTGTGTGGCCGGTAGGGTGTGGTGGGCACCAACATCACCATCAAGGTGCTGTGCAGCATGATGGCCGACACCTCTCTTGGGGACCCATACTCCCGCTACGCGGCAGTGACCAGACTCATGATGGACACCTTCTCTGTGAAGTGCTTAGACGCCACCTATGACAACTACCAGAGAGACATGACCAATACATCATGGGCTGGGCCCGCGGCAGGAGGAGGTGGGTGTTTGTGTGTGTGTGTTTTGCGGGAAATGTAATATAGTGACTCACTATGAGTTCCATTTGAGTGTGTTTGATGTAAAAAGGGAAAGGCTTTTTTATATAATGTCCTGTGGTTACAGTTCCCAGCATTGTTTTTTTCAGTAAGTGATGGGAATGTAGTGGGGTCTGCAAGGGGTCACTGGGACAGGAAGTGGTGTCTTCAAGGAATGGGTCATCTAAAGATAAGCTTTAAGTCAGCTGCATGTACTCACCTAGTTGAATCCATAGAGTGCATCAAAGGTTGGAACCTTTGACATTTCCTTCTCGTTTCAGGAAATAGCACAGCTATGTAGTAGCTTCTAAGCAGTGGATTAAATGAATCTCCCCCCAAGATAAATATTAGTTGGGTCATCTATAGCAGTTCCGTGACTGTGTAGAGCGAAGGTTTGTTTCTCACTGGATTTGTCATCTATGAAGGTTAAAGACAAAAAAATTAGCCGGGGTGCCCTTCACAAAAATGTGGGGAAATTTTGTGAGAGCCCTATATCCAAAATGGTCATCAGCCAAACTAGAAATTAATAGGGTTTTAATGGTTTTGCCCACAGTACTGAGTAACACATGGTTTCTGGGACTATTTGTGTCAAGAAATTCATAAATGATGTTGATTTATTGATTTGACCTATTTTTGACCTTCAAATTCAAGATGGCCACCAATTTTTGGCTCTTTAAATGTCAACTTTTCAAAATCGTCATGGAGCCTTAATATTAGGCTCAAATGAAAGCTCTGCTCATACTGAGTTCAGTTATGGGCAGTAAAATTACAACATACACATAGGCCATCAGATGTCTGGGGTGTAGCCAATGAAAGCAGGAAGACGGAGAAGATTCTTTAGCTTTCTTGAATTATTTATTTATTCAATTAACTGAAAAGACTCTCCATCTGAATCTGTTGAATCTTCACACTGACTCCTCTCATCATCACTGCTACTCTCTTCTGAGCAGTCATGAGGTGTGAGCTGCTGGGGCAAGGGGGGCAGGGTGTGACGCACTGGTCGACACTTTCCATTCACTAGTTCCCAGCCGTGATCAATGGGAGAAGGATGCTCTTGTAGGTTGTAATGGAGCTGGCAATATGTAAGGTAGTTTGTCCTTTCCATATGAAGATTCAAAGAGTCATCATCAGGTGGGAGACGGATTGTACAATTATTCTTCAGTTTGTGCCATTTGGAAATTCTGGCCTTGCTCACATCTGCAGTCTCAGCATAAATGATGGAGAGGACAAATGCTGCTTAACGATTGTGCTCATCATCCTTTATGCTGAAAGGAAGGTCACATATGTCATTGGCAAGGATGATGAGGTATGCGTTGGCGAGGCGTGAGAAGATCATAGCACAGATTTTATCCAAGTAGTCTGGGTACTCTGAACCGTACCGCTTCTGAGACTCACGGTCTTCAGGTGTTGGGGTGGCAAGCCGCCAGATCAGCTAAGGTGCCAGCGAAATTTCGCCTCTTATTCCTGTGGATGGTTGCAGTGAAAGGCTTGATCTTTGTGAACACTTGCACTTGCAGGAAGGTTTCAACCTGAGCTTGGCCATCTGGAAGCAGTCTTTTCAAGCACTAACTCTGGTGAGGCAACCAGGCCAGACTGTAGGTGAAGGGATGTCAAAGGGCTCAGCTTCAAAATCCTTCATGCATGCCAGCAGGTCCTGATCTGGACCTGCTGGCATGTTTCTCATAAACAAGTTTCTCATAAACTTTATTGATTAGCTCCTTTACATCACCATCCTCCTCAAGATCCTTGTGAGCTTTCTGTAGAGCCTCAGTGAGTGCGTTGCGCAGGGTCTTGAGATCCTGCTTGATGTCCTCTGATAGCTCTTCATGCTCAAGAAACATTCATCAACAGTCATTTATGGATTAGAACCTCTCTCCAGAGCAGGATGCAGTGCACACCCTGCCTGTAGTGCTTCCCTCGTAGTGCTTGGTCTACAGACCCCTCCATTACTACCCCTGCTGTAACCAGAGTGTCTGCCATTTCAGAGCCCTTGAATCTCTTGTAGATAGCATAGATGTAGAACATCTGTTGTTGGGAAGCGCCGAGGATTGGGATAATGTCCTTGAACATTTGCGCATTCTCTGCCTTGAGCTGAACGATCGTCTTGTAGGTGGGCAGGTCACCAATGAGAAAGGAGAATGCAATATTCTTCTTGTGCATGGCATTCACTAGTTTAACCATAATGGCATGCACCACTGACTTGCTTGGAGGTTCATTGTAGGTTGTGTGATAGTAAGGCTTGCTCTTGTTGTGTGGTAGATGATGGCAGGACTGAGCACCACTATATCCCGGAACCCGCTGCTCTTGAGGTGGTGGTCTTGAACCATCAGTGTCTTTGCGAGACAGTGCATGTATGACAGAGCGAGCACGCTGTGGAGCTGTGCCATTCACTGGTAGATCTACCTTGGGACGAGCTGGTGGCTCACTCTTGCTACCAGGTGGGCATCTGTACTGATGGACCTTTGTCAGCTCTGCACACTTCTGCCTCAGCTGTGCAGAGATTTCCTTCTTCTTGGAGAGCCTTGCAGCAGGAACTTCATCTGGTTTCTTGTTATAGCTCTCTGGCTCTCTGTCAGGGTGTCAATCTTGAAGTCGTCATTGTCAATAATAACAATAGCTGGTTTGCCATCTGCAATCTCCTGTGGGCAGGTTGCTGATGCCTCTATATCAATAAAAGCCCAGTGGTCATAAAGGAGCAGCGTGTCTGCATAGCTGATGCAGACACCACTCTTGTGTAGAGTGTCTACTAGATCTTTACTCCGAGTCATGCCATGGACATTTACACCCAGGTTGACAGCAGTGATAGTTTGCTGTCCAGTAATGTGGTAGGTGATCATGAAAGTCAGACTGAGTGTGGCTTGGCTGAGGTTGGCAGTTTTTCTCTGAGGCTGTTTTAGCCAAGTCAAAAGCTTCAACAGCAACTCACGCAACTGTTCATCTTCCTCAAGATGATCAACGCAAGGTGGCCAGGGAACAGTAGGTGTGTCTTTTATCATCTTCGATAGCCGTGGTGCTGGAAGTTCTGGAGGAGCTGCTCATCGCTGATGCCATGAGACTACAGCCTCAATGTAGTCACCTCCTCACCCAACACCATAGACCCACTCACTTTTGTTAAGCTCACTTCTCTCTTTGAAGCCTATTTTCTCTTGATAATGAGCAGGTCCTTGACGTAAGATGATTTCACATCAGCCATTGCATAGCCATACTCACTGACTATGCGTTTGTAGTCTGCTAAAAGAGACTGTAGTGAACGGATCTCACGCTCAATAAAGATGACAGAATCAACATGTCTAAAGAACAAATTATTTGCCTCTGAGAGCGACACACTGTGGAGATGCATTGCGTCATCTGGCTTGAAATGTGTATGGTGGATGTGCTTCATCCAACAGACATGGTGGTACATGATGTAATTTGCAAAAGGGTCTGACCGTGCTGATGTTGACTCAATGAGCCTTGTGAAATGGTCCCTCAACTGTTCATCTTCTGTAAGGACTGTGTGGCGTTTGAAGGTGCGCCATGCTGACCGTGTGTTGATTCTGAACAGCTTGAGAGGCCCAGTCACAGATGAACGTAGGGGCTTTGGTGATGGTCCCTCCGACTCTTTGTCACACAGAGCCTTCTGAGCTGGCATTTCAGAACTTGAACACTTTCTTTGTTTGTGCGCCGTCTGGCTTTTTCAAGCTTGTGGAGTGAGGTATGCTTTATTCAATTACTGCAGAAGACAACTTTAGAGATATTTTTAATTTTCCAGTTCATAATGAAATGATGGGACCAATTGATCAACACAGTTCAGGTAACTATAATAACATCAGCAAAGTTTGTTTCTGATCAACCACAAACCTTGATCTTATTTACCTTTGAGATGACTTCTGCCTAGCCTACTTGTAATTTTACTGTCCATAACGGAACTCAGTATGAGCAGAGCTTTCATTTGAGCCTAATATAATAAGACTCTGACGATTTTGAAAGATTGACATTTAAAGACCTACAAATTAGCGGCCGTCTTGAATTTGAAGGTCAAAAATAGGTCAAATCAATAAGTCTACATCACTTCTGAATTTCTTGACCCAAATAGTCTCAAAAACCATGTATTACGCAGCACTGTGGGCAAAACCATTAAAAAGTAAATTTTCAGCTTGGCTGACAGCAGCCATTTTGGATATAGGGCTCCCCCACATTTCCACATTTCCCCCACATTGTTGTGAGGGGCACCCCGGGAGATATTTTCCTTTAACCTTCATAGATGACAAATCCAGTTAGAAACGAACCCTTGCTCTCCACGGTCACGGAACTGCTATAGATGACCCAACTATATAGCGCACGTCATCTTGACAGAAACTTGGCTGAGCCCACTGTGCATTGTGTACATGCATTCTTCAAAAGTCATAGGTGTCCAGGAAGACTTGTTTAGCCCTGTTTACTAATAAGTTGAGCAGACATCATGTAACAGCACCACTTACTGAACTTTCGCTGCTCACTGGGAAGCTGCTGAGTTGTACAATGTCATGTCGTGTGTGTGTGTGTGTGTGTGTGTGTGTGTGTGTGTGTGTGTGTGTGCGTGTTCCTTCTCAGGGCGACAGTGGGTATACCAGACCTGCACTGAGTTTGGCTTCTACCAGAGCACTGACTCCCCTAACCAGCCATTTGGTGGCTTCCCGCTCATGTGAGTGCAGCTGTATCCCATGGTAGTATTATAAACTATAAACTACCATCTAATGACACCTTAGCTGAACTGCCGGGGCGGCAGTAGTTCAGTGGGTAGAGCGGGTGGACAGAGCGGGTCGTCCACTAACCGTAGGGTCGGCGGTTCATTCCCCTTGATCCCCACCTCCACATGTCGAACCCCACAAATGTACTGATTGTAAGTTGCTTTGGACAAAAACGTTTGCTAAATGCCCCTTTACCTTTTACCCTTTACCTCCAAAGAGATTTACACTGAGGTCAGATCAGGTAGGCTCAGTCTCTTCTGTGAGTCCTAAAGAAGCAATAAACAACACTAGGATGGCAACAGGCTAGCTAGAGGCTAGGCTAGAGGATATACAGATCAGAGCTACAGAAAAAACTTCACAAAAACAAATAATTGAAGTGGTCAAACCTTGGACCTTTTGGCTGTGAATCCTAACCCTTCATAAAAAACGACCAGCTATCCATGATCAGAGCATGTGTTTGACCTACAACCTGCCCCTGACTTCCTCAGATACTATGTCAAACAGTGTGAGCAGTTCTACAATGTCAGCGCACAGACTCTGGAACAGGCCGTGGCTCAGACCAACGAGTGTTACGGAGGCTATGATATCCGCACCACCAGAATAGTGTTTCCCAATGGTGCCATTGACCCCTGGCATGCCCTGGGGGTCACCCAGGACATCAGCCCTCAGCTCCCAGCCATCTTCATTGAAGGTAAAGAACCCCGGGACTGATTGGTCTGGAGATTGGTCTGAAATTCTATATATGATATATAAATACTTCAAATATTAAAAGGGACCTCAATCAGGGAACTGCTTGATTAAACATTTCTAAAGTGATTGAACAGGATCTAAAAATGTAAAATAACTAACATATCACAGAGTGGTGTACCACTACAAACTACCGAATTTACACGTACCATGTCAGGAAAATGAGTATATTGATGTGCATCTCAAACTAAGCGTAGCTCACTGAAAGGCTGAAGTACTTCCTCAAAGTCCGAAATACGGTCAGTAGGCGCAGTCAGCATAACGTGATGGGCCAGGCTTGGCCATGTGACTTTACTCTACCCGGTAAATCGGTGCAAGGAATAGAAGGAAATTGACTTTAGTTAGACCGGAGTTATGTGAAAATGCAATGGATTTCATGGAACATTATTTTATGATGCTTAATTCACACCCTGATAACCCTTAAAACATTTTAACATTTACAAGTAAATTATATATTTCTGTTCTCCGTCACTATGTCAGTTTCTATGCAATATCCTGTTATCGCGCATACTGCATAGAAACATTAAGCTAGTACAGTTTTTCTGTGGCCAGATCCAAGTTACAGATATATTGGGTGACATGACAAAAAGATTCACTATTTTGAGGCCCATTTTGAGACCGTTGTGTAATAAAATGCTGCCTCAGGGTTCACTTGCTCAATTGCTACTGCATTACACTGTATCTCTCTATCCCTCCCCTCATCTCTGTTTCCACAATCTCACTGGGATACCAGGGACTGCCCACTGTGCCAACATGTACCCAGCCAGAGACCAGGATCCCTACCAGCTGGTTTCAGCCCGGAGCTATGTCGGTGTGCTGCTTCAACAGTGGCTGAAGCAGTGACAGACAGGTCCTACCGACCAATTAAGAAACATGCATCTGTCAAACCAGTCTGCTGAGCTGGTGGTACCTGGAAAAAGCACTGATACTGTCACTAATACTGATACTAAGTGTGTCAGTATTAATGGGTCATCTTATTTTGAATGCATAAACCTTGTTGTATATTTTACTTTTATCCATATTTTACTTCTGCATGTGAGTACTCAATAAAGGTCCTCATTTACACTGACAGTGAATGGAGAAGTAACTGACAAAATGTCAGAGTTATGGAACTACAGAATGCTTAGAAAGTCACCAAAAACTGCTAAAGTGAAGAAGGTTTAGGGATCATGTTTCATATTGTTTTCATCGCGCCTTCATCATAAATGTATAATAAATACACTACAAATAGGAGGTATACAATTATATACGACATAATATAGGATGTGTTTATCCCTCTTTATGAATTGGATAATTACAGAAGATAAAATTCCACTAAACATGGTGGCGACCATATAAATAGTTGAGGCGAATAGAAAAATGGATCAGGGATGATGAATGCCGCTTCCCAACAAGAGGTAATAGTTGATGGTCAATCTAACAACATATATGGAATTTTGTGGGGGGTAAAGGAAAAATCTGTGTACTGAGCAATCCAGTTTAATTTATATAGCGCCAATTGATAACAGAAGTTATCTCAAGACTCTTCACGTTTAGAGCAGGGCTAGACCAAAACTCTTTAATGTTATTTACTGAGACCCAACAGATTCCCACCATGAGCAAGCACATTATGCAACAGTGGCAAGGAGAAACTGCCTTTTAATAATCCAGTCCACATCAACACGTTTCTCTAAACCCATGCTACAGGACTGATTGATAATTTTTTTTTAAAGCTACTCTTTTGTAGTTCACAGTCACTATCCAATATGTCCCCAGCAGTTGTCACATTGAAACTAAATCTTATTTGGCTCCTTATATGACCATGACCTCATTGAAAACATCTGTGATTCATGTGGAAGTAGAGGCCAAGTCATTGCCAAGAAGGCAGCAATTATGGCCTTTGGTGCGTAACACTGCTCATGTTTTTGTCTTGTTGGGTAAAACACAAAGAGATGCGTTGCGTTGTGATGAGTTGTCTGCCTAACAGTAACGTGATGGTATCGCTACAGGAACCCAGGAGTTGAGCTCCGCAGAAGACAGACCTGAAGAGCATCATGGAGCTGAGCTTACATTTACCTAGATGTGCATACATGTTACAATAGACCCTTTTCACAGAGGTGTCAGTCACTTTAACACGAATAAGGGTATGTTCTGTGTGCACTAGGGAACCAGTAGGAGACTAAACTAGTGAAGATCATGTATGGGCCATGTGCCCTGGTACATAAAAGTAGCAAACCCATAATTAATGTTATAAGTGACATCTGTGTTTGTCCTAGTATGACGCCTCTGTGCAAAGGGCCTGTGCTGCGTTACTAGTGTACTTATGCAATCCATGCATCCTCCACCTGTAGTTCCCTTCATTTTAAGAGTGAGTCATATTGTAGGCAAATTGAGCTAACCTACACTATCACTACTATAAACTGTCAGTGAGTAATTTCGTAGATCTCTTATCCAACTGGATACAGATACGGTGCCTTTAAAACAGGAGTAAGGCAGGAGCGTAGTATACTTAGGGGGCGAAGTGTATAACATGCTGTTATAGACTTAGCTGTTATAGACTTAGGGTGTGTACTGGGTAGCTGTTAGACATTGTTGATTTAACCCAGAACACCCTAACTGAAAGTTTCACAGATTTGGCACTTATAGCGAATTTACGGTTTTTTCTTTCTTGGTTACGGTTGTATAGCCTTGTTTTAATGCTTTACTGTCTGTTATGCACTTTGTGCAGCCTATCTGAAAAGGTCCTATATAAATAGCAAATCATTATTACTATTCCCTCAAATTCTAAAATAATCTTCAGAACAAACATGCCCAATGATAACTATCAGTAATAGATGGTGAGTAGAAAGAAGGAATGTTGGGGGAGGAAAATTGTCCATAAAACTTTGGCGATCACAGGTTTTGTATGTCCTGGCTAACCAAGTGGATCAGCAGTTGCAGCCTGCGTGGATCAGACTCCCGGAATCGGCAGTACACTCGGGTAATTGTACTTGTGGATTCTTGTACACCTGAATGTACAAAGCCTTTCCCCGTTTCCCCCCCAACGCCCCCGTTGATGAAAGTCTGATTTCCTGTGGTGGTAAACAAATGGCAAGTGATGGCGCGTGGTTGTTGAAGCCGCGGTGGAGAGGGCGGAGTTCAGACCGCCGAGCGGCTTGGTACCCGAGGGGTAGAGAGGGAGTCGTGCTCGCGTGTTGTACCCACGAACAAGGAAACCGTTCGGTTGGACCTTTGTTTGGCCGAAGAGCAGACCGAAGGGACGCGCTCTCAAGGTAATTAAAATGATCTCGCGATTGGTTGATACGTGGTTTACACGTGATATTCTTGCACGTCAAATATCGAAAACACGGTAACGGGACGCATGACTTAGATAGCGTTGACTTAGATAGTGTTGAGTTTCAGAGTGTTGAGTTTAAGTTTACTATCGGAGTGTGCTGATTAGCTTGAAGACGTGCAGGCAGCACAAGATGAGGCCAGGTGTTGTTTCATACTTTCATACCTACTACATCTCGACCTCCAGTACGTTTGTCAGTGGTTTGATTCTACCTGCATTGACGTTAGACAACATTAAAAGGTCGTTCGATCGTCATACTTTTCCCCGACGAAGTGTTAGTGTGATATTGTATTCTAACACCATGTTTGGTATATTTTAGTCCTGGTGAAAAAAACGAGTTCCGTTTTCAACAATTTGAGGATGTTGTGCTATTTATTGTTTCGAAGCTTTGTTATTTTGGTAACCAAGATGAATTGGGATAAAGAAGGGTGTAAGTCACATCCCATGACCATATCATTATCTTGTTAATGTTTTGTATGGAAAGGCTACCTATGTTTCTTCCTGTGTAAGCAGCTGTTTTGCAATACTAATCTAATGTATTGTAGTGTATTATATTGTAATTGCAACGTCAAAAGACAGTCACGCATGTCTGGGCACAGCAGCCATAAACTTTACAAAAGTTTCCATCTGTTTACTAAACGTGACTAAGACGTCGGTCACGTTGTATCTCAGCCACCGGAACCTTTAAGAGGAAGTGACTGTTTTTGATCCTGAGTCATGTTACCATGTCTGAGTTACGTTACCTTCTCAAGCACTGTACACCAGGGATACTTGATTTGACCCCCAACGTCCACAGTCGAGCTACAGGCATCCTTTGGCAAAATGCCAAACCCATACCTGCTTCTTAATGGCATGTGTTGGGATTCACTGACGGTAGCCTAGTGTCCGCCGAACAGTTCGGCGTACAGTGGCCATGGCACTGTTTCTCCATCTAGGCCTTTCCTTTTTTGTAACAAATCGCTGCAGACATTATATTTGATTGCCAGTACAATGGTCTTATTGGTATCCCTCCCTTAGACCCACTCTGCAAATAGTTGTGTGCAATATCTGTCTCCCACCTATGTGCTATTGTTGAAAGGAATGGTATGTTGGTTGAATAGACTGTGACCTCAGTAACCAGAAGAAGTTAATGATATGCCAACAATGGCAGCTATTTAGATGTGAAAAGTAGTTTCTGGGACATATTTTTATGACCTGGAATGTTTTGTGTTTTTTTCCACTTTTCCACACATGCGCACACGTGAAAGTAGGTAGTACAACGCTCTAATATTTAGACTACATTTAGACCACTGACGTGATGTTTGCCTCATTTCTAGGTGATGAATATGGGGCACTTCAGCCTATTGTGCTTCCTCCTGCTGGTGAATGTGGGTGTCCATGAGGGAGCAGTCTCTCAGGGCACTACCTATGGGGAACGAGGCTCTGACCTGGGCCTGCAGGTGTTCCAGCAAGTAGCCCGTGCCAGGCCCCTGGAGAATGTTGTTCTATCCCCCCACGGAGTGGCTTCCATCCTGGGAATGCTGCTACCGGGAGCCCATGGAGAAACTCGCCGACAGATCTTCACTGCTCTCCGCTATAAGAAAAATGGTACCTTGTTTTCAGGGATTCTGGAGCTAGACTCTGATTGGTTTGAAAGGGGCTTATCTGTGTTTATAGGCCTATACTGTTGGTGATGCACATCGACAAGATTACCAAAAACTACCTGTTAAATTCTTCATGAGTTCGGAATAGAGTCCTCACGTCAGTTGTAAACATCATGTACCTGCTGTCCAGGCCCTTACAAGATGTTGAAGAAACTCCACAAGACCCTGACAGCCCGGTCCAATCAGGAGCTGGTGCTCATCGCCAACGCCCTCTTCAGCCAGGCGGGTTTCCCTGTGGCCGAGAGCTTCATGGCAACCAACAAGGCTAACTTCCAGTGTGAGAACGGGACTGTTGACTTCAGCGACCCCCATGCAGCCGCAGACCTCATCAACAGCTGGGTCAACAATAAAACCAAAGGTAATATAAACAGGCCGCAGTTCAGCGATCAGTCCACAGACTGGAACCTTGTGTGTGGCGCATCAGGTCATGACTAACATGTTTCTTACTTGGAGATGGAACGTAACGCAGCATAACAAGCATAGCAGCATAACTGAGGGTCATATACCACCCTGATTATTAACATTAGCTATTGCAATACTGCCTCAATGTTTGAAAATAATTGTGTATTGTGTATAGAAGCAATTACAACTGCTACTTATCCTGTGGAACAGAAGGTTCACTGTATACAAATATTCAACTGGGGAATAATGTTAAAAATGAGTCAATGACAAACAAATGCAATTTGTTTCCTTTGCACTGAACAGACCTTACCCTTCAGTATTGATAG